>PXIH01S0003586.1:17173-33864 GCA_003024985.2 Euperipatoides rowelli | reverse complement strand
TGAGCTAAAGGATATTTGATTTTCATATACAATAGCATCATAGTGGTTCATTATTTCACCAAGTTTGGCCATTATTTCTCAAAGGGCTTGGAAATAAAAGAAAGACTGTTGGATTTCCAGGTATCTTTTATGTTACTCATCAAGCCATAGTCAATTTGTCAAGTTTGTTTCAGAAGGCATAGGATATAAGAACAGGCAGACTGACAGGTTTTCAGGTTACATTATGTTACAAATAGGCCATAGTGTCAATCTGCCAAGTTAGTTTTCGAAAGCACCAATGGCATTGGAATATATAGGAACAGTCATTACAGACAGATGGGTACCCAAGTATTCAATGTTACTTGTAGGCTTAAAGTAAGTCAATTTGTCAGGTTTGTTCTCGATAGCTTAAAGGCATGGAAATATCAATAACAGACAGACTGTGGGTTACCAGGTACCCTATGTTGCTTCTAGGGTCATAGTAAGTCAATAAGTCAAGTTTGTTCCTGAATTCTCAATAGGAATATATAGGAACCAACAGATTGNTTATATACAAGCACAGTTTTATGTACACTTAAGAATATAATCACATAAATCAAGAGCCATGCCTTGAACAACACTTATCCTCTAATACAGCATAAAGTTTCTTAGAGAAAATCTAGATATTTTCAGCAGCAGCCACATGAACTGGAAGGCCATGCCAGAGCACAATCAAATCTGGAAAGGGCTCATAAAAGTAACATTTACACACAGTTCTCACCACTTTATCAGCATGATCAATTCTTGGATAAATATATACAGAATGCTGAAAGATATCATTTTTGTTTAATTATTTTTAGGATAATCCCTTATATTTCAAAATACAGTATATAGAAAGAATGAGCTCATTTCAATCCACAAACTTTTAACTAGTCTAATAAAACATACGGTGCTTTTTATTCATGACTTACTAGTCTTTTAAAAACAAAATACTAACCAAACAACACATATGATATAACTACATTTGGAACGTTTAAACTTTACACAATTATTTTCATTTTATATTTCAGTTTTAAAGTTGATTTTCATTTAAACATTAAAAAAAAAAGATCAATCATTAGCTAGAAAACTTTGGACCCTTTCTCAAAATGAGTTGTAAACAAAGCAGGAACAGCACATAATGCACGAATCAAATACCAGTATTCATCAGGCTCATAATAAACTTTGAAGCGAGTGAAAAATTATATTAGAAAGAAAAAAAATAGCTTGAATGAATAAAATGTAATCTAGTAATATACAGTACTATATACTGTACTTACATATACTCTATTTATATCTATACAACCATTAGTAGAGTAAAAACACCAGTTCTGGACAGGTTCCGGTTTAGCCACTTCCGGTCTGGGTCAAAGGTCACTTCTTGGTTCAGAAGAAATCCTAGATGGATGACTTCCGGTTACTGTTTCATAAAGGTATAGGGCCTTTTTACTGGAAATGACGGCATATTTTGATGCATTATGGATATATGCCCACCCATAATGAATTGCAAAATCCAAGATGGCCAACTTTTGGTTCCTGTTTCTAGATTTAAGGGCATTTTACCATTGAAAGTGACAAAATCCAAGATGGCTGACGTCCTGTTTCTGGACCAGCTCCATAATGCATTGCAAAATCTAAGCCATTGACTTCTGGTTCCTGTTTTTTTTAGATATTAGAGCATTTAAATCTTTATTATCCAGAATATATTGCATGATGGGATAGATGCCCCTTCCACTCTGAATTAACAGTACTAGATCCAAGTTGGCCAACTTCCTGTTTATTGTCAGGTTCTGGACCACATCCCCCATAATGCATTGCAAAATACAAGATGTCCAACTTTGTTTTATTGTCAGGTTATGGACACATCCCGCATAATGCATTGCAATCCAAGATGGCCAACTTCCTGCTTATTGTCGGAGGTTTTGGACCACATCCCCCATAAAGCATTGCAAAATCCAAGATGATCAACTTCCTGTATTATTGTCAGGTTCTGGACCACTTCCCCCTTAATGCGTTGCAAAATTCAAGATGGCTGACTTCCTGTTTAGGTGCTAAAACACATACCATGAGACCAAATTCAAGATGGCTGACTTCCTGTTTGTGGCTGAGGTTCTAGAACACCTCCCATGATGCATTGCAAAATCCAAGATGGTGGCTATTTGAGTTTCTAGCACACCTACCCAAATGCATTACAAAATCCAAGATGGCTGACCAGAAGTGACATCATAGGATGCACATAACTATGTGCGAATAACATTTTAAAATTTTTTCAAAAAAGGACGGACCAGAAGTGGGCCATCTTGGATGCACAGCAAACGGTGTGTGAATAACTTTGAAATTATTTTTTGAAAAAAAAAAATTAGAAAAAATTGAAAATTTTAAAAATCATCCAATTATGTTGTGCTTTATTAAGTATATTACCATAGAAGTCTAGAATATATCTATGAAATTACAAGTAACTTATCGGGGGTGGGTGCTAGTGTCTCAAATATTTTATAATACCCTACTTTGATCACATATGCAATCATATCAATTTTTAGTAGTTATATTAAATTTGAGGGGATATTTAGACTCAGAATACCGTCATTAGTTAATATATAAATTCACATGTAGATTGGAGTATCAGTTGACTTATGAGATCAAACAGAAAAACGCATATAGAGTATCTCACGTTAACGATAATGCGCACCTCGCGGTAGACATTTAATCACCTGTTTATTCATTTACAGTACATTTGTATTTAATTTGAATATTCAGATTCAGAATGGCCATATTAGTTGCCATATAAATGTACAAGATAGGAGTATCAATAATTAAATGAGACAACAGATGAGCGTGCACACATATTGATCAGCGCTTAATGTTAATAAAGTAGCAGCCAATAATCTAGAATTATTTACGTATGTTTACTTAACTCGATAAGTAGCCTAGTCGAACAGGTTCTCTAATTAGATATTATTGACTCAGACTTTCTTAAAAATTAGATTATACTTTTAAATATTTTGGTAATAAATTAACATCCAGGGCGCAGTTGTTCTGCACGGGTTTAGCTAGTTTATTCTTAAAATGCAATGTTTCTTATTAATAATAGGCTTAAGTTATTGAATTAATAAAAAGGGGGAAAAAAACTTAATGATGCAAAAATTTTCTAAGATGATTATAATTTTGCACAAATTCAAAACTAATTTATTCAAATAATTAATCATTTTCATTGTTTAGAATGAAAAGTCATAAGTGATTTTGCTAGCCTACCTGTGGTCATCAGCTTATATTTACACAAAATGTAATTATTAAACAAAGTAGCCTATGTAAACACCAAATAATAATTAAAGATAAGGCAAAGTTGTAAACAACATACAACTCATAAAATAAAGCAGAGATTCACTGACCTTAAAAAAAAATTTAAATTTTAATGTTTTTATATAGTACTTTACAAGAAACTTACAATATTTTTTTTTAAAAAACTTAGGAAAAAAAATAAAACCACCACACAACAAATCAATTTAAACAAAAAAAAGTTTACAACTAAAAAAAAATCTAGATTCAAAACTGTTCAAGTCAACCACCTTGTGGTGTGTGGACTGAAAATATTATTTCCAACAAAAATTAACCCAATGCTTTTGTCAAAATATCTGTGAAATTATATATATATATATATATATACACAGTATATAATCAAACAGTAGATGTGCCTGTATATAAATAACTTTTGCTACTCCTCTTCAACCACTCATCCTAGCACGTTTGATTTACTTAAAATTCCTGCTAAAGCAGGTCCGACTGATGTTATTATGGGCTCCCTGACTTCCCTGCCTGGGGGTGAATTTTGAAAATTAAGGTAAAGGAGTTTCTGAGTTTTCTGGTACAACTGTATAGCAAACTTCAGTGATCCAATTATTCCAGAAACAGCTTAATNGACGGGTTCCCAGGTACCCTATGTTGCTTCTAGGGTCATAGTAAGTCAATCAGTCAAGTTTGTTCCTGAATTCTCAATAGGAATATATAGGAACCAACAGATTGACGGGTCCCCAGGTACCTTATGTTACTTGTAGAAGGTCTAGTCTACTTATGGTATATTGTTTTACAAAATCATTTTCATTATGGTATTTTAACATTACCTTTTATTACATAATCTTCTTTACAAAACATCAAATAGAAAAGAAAGCTAATCACGAAAGACAGGATTTCAAGACCAAACAAACTTACCGCTCGACCTGGATTGTCACATTTATAAGCCACTGTATCTTGAACAACAAAGGAAGATATTAAAACCAGAATGATGAAAGCCGAGAACATTTTCCTAAAAAGAAAAAAAAAATTGTTTTACAACATTTTTTATATAAGTGCTGGAAATATTTTATTAATTTGTTCTTTTGAAATTTTAGAACAGTCTATATCTCAGACCTACTATTATCTTGCAGCACAAAAACAACCAACAAGAGGTCGGCTTGCTTTCTATTTGCAAGCGGTCTCTGATTGGCTGTTAGTTTATTTATTTATTGGCAGTATATATAAGCCTTAATATTTAAGTTAGATTTAGGGTCAGTGTGCAGTTAAGGTTAGATATCCCTTAATTTATATTACATTTATGTTGGAGTTACGGTCAGTGTACAGTTAAGATTAGTAGTTTGTCTAATAGGCTGCATGACAATGGTAGGTCTGAGATCCAGATGCTAGTTAGCAGAGTTGACTATTTATTAACTGTTTTTACTAATGAAACTAAAATGTGAAGAATTTTTGAACAAGGAAAGGAATGGAAAATTTTTCAATTTGGGAACAAAAAAAGAACTAAGAGATGTTAACAAACATTTTAAATTTAAAATGTTAAATTGCTGTGTTTGGTCAATTCTCTTATATGGATATGAGACTTGGACTTTAACCAAAGATTGGACACGAAGATCAATGCTTTTGATATGTGGTGTGCAAGAAGAATGTTGAAAATAAAATGGACAGATTTGATCAGAAGTGAGAAAGTGTGGTGAAGATGGGGAGGCGGTTATAGTTTTATCGATGAAGTAAGGAAGAGGAAATGGAAATATGCCGGACATTCTTCAGAGAATCTGCAGGAACTAGACTAGTAACAGCATTAGAGGGATGGACAGGAAAGGGTAAAAAAAAAAGAGGAAGACCAATAAGATGGTTAGATTCATGGTTTATTTATTTCACATACAAGAATACAAATAGCTTTTATAATGTAAGGCCTGATATGCTACTAATGTAGAATATCAGCCTAAGAAGAATAATTAGTGACCAGAGTGTTTCACCCAAACAATACCCTGAGCTATCAGAAATATTTGGACACAAAGAGACTAAGAAACAAAATGTACTGGGAATACATATTTTTATTTTGAGATGAGATATATTTGTTAATAGTAATAATATGATAGTATGCTCGTGATGAGATATTATATTATTATTACACAAAACACAATTACAGTAATATGCTCAGAATAAGAAAAACATACATTTGGTGTGTGTGTGTGTGCTGATTTTGTTGGCTCATGATCATAAAGAGATGAGACTAAAATTATGGTAAAGTTATTGCAGTAATATTTGAGGAAAAGCAATATTATTATTATTATTATTGAAAGTACATTACCGGTATTTTGGTGTCTTCTCCTTCTTGTAAGGACTGCGAATGGCAACCTGACTATCACATTCTAACTATGGAGATGGGAAAATTAATATTGGCCAAGCACGGCTCTTTGTCATACTGGGAGTGGTGGTTTATTTAGCCAACAGGCTTCTTGCTAAACTAAGGCTAATTTGCAGCCACACAGTAGGCTGAACTACGAATACTGGTATCGGAAATTCTGCTAGGATTAACCTAGGCTGGATAACATGGCTTATCCCTGGCTGGAACAAATATGGAACAGGGAATATTGCCCTGGCTGGTGATACGCTGTTGAAGTGCTGGATGAAGTCCACTGCACAAGTCCTGAGCCCACTGATCCTTTGGCTTTTATAGTAGGCCAAAGGATTCAGAAGGATTTTCAGGAACAATGGTGATGTGACTATTGGTTCTTTTTACCACAGAGTGGACCAATGGTAGAGCTAATAGGCCTTCCATTTGGTCCGACCTTTTTGGCGGTCAGAATAATAGACCAAATGGAGGCTTTGCCTCATGTTGTAGAGGAGATAGGTTCCTTGTGAGTCTGACAGGAAGTGGTTGTTGTTTTGGATGTAGAGTGGGTGTTGGCAGGTAAGTTCTATTGATGGTTTAAGTTAGTTAGGATGTTTTTTTTTTTATTGTTGATGTTGTTACTGCTTGATTGATTAGCTATTGAATACTGCCTATCATAGATTACTGCATTCTTCATTACTGCTATTTTGAATTAGGCCAAATAGTTTGTTGGCTAATAAATGTTTGTTTGGTTTATTAGGCCAATGTTAGCTAAAGTTATTATTGCAGCAAAATATTTTGTGGACAGTTTATTATGTCTCATTCTAAAGTTATTATGTTATCTTATCTCATAATACAGCACACACACAAAATATTGTTGCACGCACACATAAATAATACAAAAGATTATGATAATAATAAAAATGAATGTTCAAATATGATAATGTTAATAATACAAAATGACAGCAGCTTGTCTTCTTGCTTCTTCTGGGCAGGTTGCTGGCTGGTCTTCATCTTTGGATGGTTTATTATATTACAACAGACAGGAATAATATACTGTCTGTTATTAGTTATCAACAATATTATAAAATATTAATATGCTATTAGCAACTTTATTGAAATGACAATAATATACAGAGTTGTTGTTGGAGCAGTCTATATAAGAAGCTTTTATGAAAGTGTATCTCCAGATTATTATAGATTTAAATGATTATAAACTTTTACACTTTCAATGTAAATTAATATTTTGTGAAATGAGATCTTGAAAAAATTTATAAACCTTAATTCTTAAATTTTTCTATTGACTAATTTTTAAAAATATAGAAAATTATAGTAATTTCAAGAGACTTTTATTACTGCAATAATATATGTTTACATAGAGATCAACACTCAACATTATACTGAGATCTTTGAATTATTAAATACACAATTTGTCTAATTTTAAGATTTCTTTTTACAGAATTCAAGCTAGCAAATTATGCCAATCTGTAGAAAAAATATTCTCAAATCGTATTTGCTGATTAAAATCATAGGAATGAGGATTAAGAATTTTGTTACATTATTATTATAATCCTTTTTATCTAAAAAGTCAGTCAGCATTGCATTAAAACATAACTTTTTAACTCTGTAAATATTGGGCATGTGTTCTAATGAAGTATAATTGGATGATATAACCAAGGGTGATATTCAAAATATTTAACAAAGGGTTCTGTAAAAAGATCTGAAAACAGCTTNTGTGCTGATTTTGTTGGATCATGATCATAAAATATGAGACTAAAAATATGGTAAAGTTATTGCAGTAATATTTGAGGATAAGCAGTATTATTATTAAAAGTACATTACCGGTATTATTGGTGTCTTCTCCTCCTTGTAAGGACTGCGAATGGCAACATGACTATCACACCCTAACTATGGAAATGGGAAAATTAATATTGGCCAAGCATGGCTCTTTGGTATACTGGGAATGGAGGTTTATTAAGCCAGCAGGCTTCTTGCTAAACTAAGGCTAATTTGCAGCCACACAGTAGGCTGAACTACGAATACTGGTATCGGAAACTCTGCTAGGATTAACCTAGGCTGGTGATCAGGGCTTAACACTGGCTGGTGATACACTGTTGAAGTGCTGGATGAAGTCCAGCTGAACAAGTCCAGAGCCCACTGATCCTTTGGTTTTTATACTAGGCCAAAGGATTCAGAAGGATTTTCAGAAACAATGGTAATGTAGCTATTGGCTCTTTTTACTGAGTGGACCAATGGTAGAGCCAATAGGCCTTTTGCCTTCCATTTGGTCNGACCTTTTTGGCGGTCAGAATAATAGACCAAATGGAGGCTTTGCCTGCTGTTAGAGAGGAGATAGGTTCCTTCCGAGTCTGACAGGAAGTGGTTGTTGTTTTGGATGCAGAGTGAGTGTTGGCAGTAAGTTGTATTGATGGTTTGAGTTAGTTAGGATGATTGTTATTGTTATTACTGCTATTGATTATTTGTGGTTGATTAGTTAATGGATACTGCCTATCATATAATACTGCATTCCTCATTACTGCTATTTTGGATTAGGCCAAAAAGTTCGTTGGCTAATAAATGTTGTTTGGCATTAAGCCAAACTTAGCTAATGTTATTGTTGCAGCAAATTATTATGTGGACAGTTTATTAAGTCTCATTACTAAATTTATTATGTTATATTGTCTCATAACACCGCACACACATAAAATATTGTGGCACACACACAGAAATAATACAAATATTTATTATGATAATAAAAAATAAACNTGTCTTCTTGCTTCTTCTGGGCAGGTTGCTGGCTGGTCTTCATCTTTGGATGGTTTATTATATTACAACAGACAGGAATAATATACTGTCTGTTGTTATTAGTTAGAAACAATATTACAAAATATTATTATGCTATTATCAAACTTTATTGTATTGACAATATTATACAGAGTGTTGTTGTTGGAGTAGCCTATATAAGAAGCTGAGAGACGCAGCTTTTATGAAGGTGTATCTCCAGGTTATTATAAGACAACAAATATGGCCAATAAGCTAGTGCAGAATAAACATAAAAATTGAATTTAAGTTCAAGATATATCTCCTAGCCCGCTAGGATGTGGGAATATTTACATATGTTTCCAAATAATGAGTTGATTCATTAGAAAAAATTAAAGAAGAAAAGTCGGTATTTACAAATTAAATCAAGGAAGAAAATAAAAAGATCTTGCCAGTCAGATTTCAAACGTTTCCCACAGGTCTGGATATTTTATAATGACACTGTTAAAACTGGAAAAGTTTTTAAATTTAATTTGTATTTAATGAATT
This sequence comes from Euperipatoides rowelli, assembly GCA_003024985.2. Classification (NCBI taxonomy): domain Eukaryota; kingdom Metazoa; phylum Onychophora; class Udeonychophora; order Euonychophora; family Peripatopsidae; genus Euperipatoides; species Euperipatoides rowelli. The sequence goes on along the minus strand of PXIH01S0003586.1, from coordinate 24,935 downwards.
ATCCTGAGGGCCTGAAGGACTGGGCTAACATCAGGCAATTCTCCATATTAACCCTATGTTGAGCGCAATCGATCTGTCAGATACATAAGTTTTTATTTTGCCAGTTGCAGCTTTATTTTAGTTAAGTAGATATCCCTGTAGTGTACATGTGATGTAACTATTTTTAGAGTGAAGGATTGTTAGATCCGAATAAATGCAGAGCATGGTGGGAAGGTGTCAGTTTTAACCAGTATGGCTATCAGTTAACATTAGTTAGTTTAGTTTATTACAGCAGGATTTTAATATCAATGCTATTCAGTTTCCCATGTTTTTTTTTTTTTTTAATTTAAGTTAATTAAAGAAAAAGTTTGGGAAAATAACTGTCCTTTAATTTCAAAAGCAACTAATAAAGAATTCATAACATCATGGGATGATAAGTTTTAACAGGAACACAATTAATAAAATTATGGAAATTTTGCCTAAGGCATGGATGGATGAAAACTGAAAAAAAAATGTAGAAGGGTGGGAGGAGGTGCACAATAGGGAAGCTAAAAGGCATGTGTTTCTAAGCCTACAGTATTTCCTACATACATTTCCATACAGTAACAGTGTTCTATTATCCTAAGTGTTCAAAGGAAGGTGTGAAAAATGTATTTTTCAACTAGAAAGATTATTTTTTGGTTTTTAATTAAAGATTAATAACCCCATAATTTCTCTTTCTCTGTCTCTGGTGTTAATTATCATTTAGCAAGAAAAGAGTGATTTTAAATGTTCCAATTTTTTTTAAAGTAAATTATACTAAAATTCAGCAAGGTGAAAATTAAAAATCGCATCATTATAAAAATTCACGGGTCCCATTGAGCAGGGAACCTCAGGACTATGTCCGTGCTTCCCGGATGGTATCAACGCACCTGGATATCTGTGAATTTAATGAATAAGCCCTCACAGACAGACAAATGACAATTCATGATGTTTTTTGCTGCATTGCAAGGTTAGGTGTTGGATCACCAAAGGCTAGGTCCACAGATTATAACTGTGGGACTCACCAATCCATCTGGCCAGCATGGTGAGTTATGGCCATTTCCCCCAACTAAATAAATGGCCCTTATTCCCTGGAGGCATGGATGACCCCATTCAAGACAGCGATCGGGAGTGCATGATGGCGGAGGGTGCTAAGAATCCCCAGATGAGTCTAAGCGGTCATAAGATGCTGACCTTATATGTACATATAATTGTTGAACACTTTCAAGTGAAGCAAAATTACAAGAGATGGAAGAAGAACTGTGTAAAATCAAGTGGGACATTGTAGGACTAAGTGAGATTAGGTGCAAAGATGACGTACAAATAGAACAAGAGTGAACATATCTTCTACTACCAAGGAAATACATCAGGAGGGATGGGTGGTGTGGGATTTATTATCCACAAGAGATTAAAGAATAGTATTGTAGAGATAGAAAGTGTGTCTGATAGAGCAGCCAAGCTTGCAATTAAGCTCACCAAGAGATATGAGATCCAGATAATCCAAGTTATATGCACCAATNTTCGTATAATAAAACTATCTTTTATTCTTTCATTATCTACAGTATAAGCTATGCTTACTTTTTAAAATTTATTTTATTATTTAGATCACAATATTTGACATTGAGTATGAATAGGTTTAAAATTTAAAAAAGAAATCACATCTTAAAAACAGACTATGAGGCTTTACATCAGCTTATTGGAGTCCCTGTTGAAGAATGATTAGTGGCTGTGGATTCTAGTATTTTTTGTTTCCATTGTTCATAATCATCATCATCATTTGGCTCATCATCTTGAATTTTTATTTTTTTCTCTTCTTGAATAAGTGAGGGAAATCATAATAAATGGAAAAAGAAAATTATCATTTTTAACTATTACAGTATATATGGTGACTTAAAAAAAAACAACAGAAAATAATTATTTAAACATGCAAATATCTAAATACTTTTGTTGATTATTTCCATTAAAGTTTATACAAGATTAACTAGAATTTTATGATCCAAGAAGGCGTGAGGAAATGTCAAACACATTAAAGCATTTTGCTGTGAGATTTAACATGTTTGACAGCAAAACGAATGGGTCTCACATCATCATTGGATGCATTCTCCGAGGTGGAGGTACACATTCATGGATCACCAAAGATGGGCCTCACAGCAGTTTTTTTTTTATATGGGTAAATGAAAATGGACAAAAAAATTGAATATTGTATCAAGATTTAATTATCAAATAAAATAATTTTTTTTTTCCTAGGTTATGCTAAAAAAAATTATATAATTGCTTTATTTCAGCCAACAATTGCTTAAGATGAATTTCAGCATTTATTTATATATTAAAAAAAAATTAGTCTCCAAATTTCCACTTTTCATTAGTAGAATATGAAAATTAAATAAATAGTTATTTAATAAAAAGGCTATAAACTGTAAAATTAAAAGCCAAAATCCTGTGAGGGTGTATCTTAGCTCTATGCAAATATTCAATTGCTCTAATAAATGCTGTGGGCACTGATAATCCAATATTTCAATTTTCTTTTATCTGAATTGAATTAAAAAAAAGTGACGAGGAAAGGGAGGAAAATTTTTTTTTTTCCGGATTCAAAATTTATTTAGACAGAGTACCATTTTATAATAAGATCATCAGAAAGAGATGCATTTTTTTCTAAAATGTAGCAAGTTATTTTTTTAAAAAAAAAAAAACTTTAATAGAACTATTTATAGTTACTAGTACTTGGAAGTTAAGGTAATTATTAAGGTAATATTTCCTAACACATACCGTATTACAGTCTTTCATGCCAAGTTCGGGGGTAATAGTTTCTATAACTGTAGTCTAATGAAGTAAACAATCAATCAATCTACTAATTAAACATTTGCTAAATACAATATTAGTGCCATATTNAATTTTCAGAGAATAATAATTTGTTCATCAAGAATTACTTTTTCAAAAAATGCACCAAACAAAAAATGAACTTGGAGAGGACCAAACGGAGTGAAGAATGAAATAGATTATATGCTTGTTAACAAGTAGATAGTGCAAGACATATTAGTACTCAACCACTTTAACACAGGTAGTGATCACAGGCTAATAAGATGCCGTACAATTCTAAATGCATCACTAGAAAGGGTTAAACTTGCCAAAAGTAAGTTTCAGTCAATTGATATGGATAATTTAAGGAAACACGCACATGAGTTTCAATTAGAACTCAAAAACAGATTCAGCACATTACTAGATATGCAAGAAGAAGTACAAGATCTGGAAGAAATCAACTCTACTATCAAATAAAAATATCTTAAATGCTGCAAAATGTGCCGCTGGGACAAAGACAATAAACCTGTTAAGAAACTAACCCAAGAGACTAAAATCTAATGAAAAAGTGACGTGAAATGGATAAGGAAGATTCAAAGTCCAAAATTGAATATGTTTTGCTCTTCAAAACATTACTAAGATGCGTTTCAGAGGACATAAGAGAATTCAACTGTGATTTGCTCAGGAAAACAATAGAGGAAAATAAAAGTTTGAAGAAAACTAAGCAAAGGTAATGATTGGGAAAAATGAAATAATAGCAATAGAAAAAGTTGGCACCATTATTAGAAATAAATAATTTATTGTCCAAAGAGTTGAATAATTTTACAAGACATTATATCAAGATGAATCCGATAATACCAATATTAAAAATGAAGCTCAAAAAGAAGACAAAAATTATTTAACTTATACAATGATTGATGTACCACATGTACTCACAGAAGAAGTAAAGCATGCAGTAAAACATATGAAGAATGGAAAAGCACAAGGAGAAGAAAACATAACAATTGATATTATAAAAGCAGTGTGGTGAAGAACTAGAAAAAACTCGTTCAGTGTTTTACAGAATGCTTAAATAAAGAATATACCAATTGGTTGAGGTACTGTAATGCTGTTGTAATATTGTTATACAAAAAAGGTGATAAATAATATCTTAAAAATTACAGACCTATAAGCTAGTTACCAGTCAGATATTAAAATTTCACCAAAGTTTGACAAATAGGTTGCAAAAATAACTGGATGAGACTCGACCAAAAGAATAAGATGGTTTCAATCGTGGAACACCTGCAAGTAGTACAAGAAGTTGTTCAAAGATGCAATGAATATGAACTTCCACTTTGCATAAATACAAATACAAATATGACGGACAACAAGACTATAGTCCAGCGAGGTTGTCCCTAGTCCTAATCTAATAGGATTTGTTGACTATGAAAAAGCCTATACTCAATTTGTATTGGATGCCCTAAAGAGACAAGATATTAATAAAGCATAATATTGACTTCATCAATAACATATATATAAGAATATAACATCCTCAGTGAGACTACATAATGATACTAACAAGATCCAAATCCCAAAATTAGTATATCAAGGTGACATCTTTCCAAAGTTATTTACAGATACACTTGAAGAAGTCTTTAGAAGTCTGGATAGGGAACATACCGGCTCTATGTTTTGCTGATGATTTTGTCTTATTTGCTTCAAGTCCAGAAGAATTACAGAAACAGATGATTGACCTAAATGAAGCTAGCTCAAAAGCAAGACTGAAAATGAATTTAGCAAAAACCAAAGTGATGTTCCATAAATATGTGNAAAAAAAAAAAAACTTTAATAGAACTATTTATAGTTACTAGTACTTGGAAGTTAAGGTAATTATTAAGGTAATATTTCCTAACACATACCGTATTACAGTCTTTCATGCCAAGTTCGGGGGTAATAGTTTCTATAACTGTAGTCTAATGAAGTAAACAATCAATCAATCTACTAATTAAACATTTGCTAAATACAATATTAGTGCCATATTTAATGATCAAAATAAGTTTTAAAACTTTTTTTTTCTAAACACACATACTAACTCCTCAAAACTTAGTATCAACATCAAATAATCTCAAGCACATGTTATAATCTATCATATCAAGTTGTTGGGAAGACGAGTAGCTATATTTATGATTTAATAAGTAAACAAAGTTATTTTCATAACAATCAAACCATCTTATTAAACATTCACTAAATATTAGCTCCATATTTCATGAGCAACAAAAATTCTAACAGCTAACCTTATTATGTGTGGAATTGAACAGAAAACAAAAGTATTTTTCTAAATGAGCATTTGCTCATCAAACCTCACATCACCAAACACTCCTATTCAATAGGAGTAAATATATCACGGGGAGGGAGTATTATAAGTGAATTGCATTTTATTATTCATTCATTTGCATACATTAATTGTATTTTATTATATTTATTTTTAGTCATTTTCTTTTAAAATCACTAAATATACAGGTATAAAACTTGAAGTAATTCTAACAGAATGATGAAAAATAAATCAGTCAATAATAACAAATGTTTAAACAAATAATCAATGTAGTGGGGGGGGGACACATTCAGGCTAAGCTATTAAAAATTAGTTATGCATTCTGTATAATGTTAAATGAAAACATAAAATGCATATGAAGTATGTTTCAAGCATTTGCTCTGTGATACCTCCAAAGCAAAGTTCTTTATTACTAGCTACAAACTTCAAAAATGTTTATTGAATTAGAATTATCAGAATTTAGGAATTTTATATGTTTCTTTGTTGAGCAAAAACATAAAAGCCAAATTAGTAATGGAGAAAAAAATATTGTTTTACTTGATTGACTTAATACATGTAAATAGATAACGTGATACAAAGTTTAAATCAGAGTAGCATTTTACTCATATAGCCTACGTGTTTTTAATATACTGTAAATAATTTAAAAAAATAAGTTTTTTTTTTTAAAGCTAGGTTTTTAATTTGTAAAATATAAAATACATTAGACTAGATTCAACAGATGTAAAATTACTATTTTAATGGAAATGTATTTCTGTTTTTTTTTTTTTTTTTTTTTTTAAAAAAAAAAAAAAAAAAAAACAAGGCAGGAAATAGGCCTACTAGCTTAGGCTTATATTAATTTATATAAAGCTATTATAAAAACAAAACAAACAATATCATTCGGGGAATTATCTTTGCCCTGAACCAAGTTCGGTTCGGAAATCAGCCCCGAATTTCAGAATCTCGTTCATATCTAATAATATTCGCATTTGAATTCAATATTATTTTATTTTAAGCATGCAATACTAAGGTATTAATAAAAAGTGGTTCAATGCTTACCACTGCCTGTCGACAATACCAATTGTCCATGTCTCACACCATTACATGGTTATATCTCAAAACAATGGCAGAAAATTAATTATATGGCCATTTAGCCTTTCTATTAAGGAAACAGTCGATAGGTGCAGGTGGAGGGCACGAATAACAACTGAAATCTAAGCACTGGCTCTTTTATGTAGGCTCCCCAACACCATTCTCAGAATGGTGACAAGATTTGGAACAAATAATATAAACAAATATGGAGGCACCTTTACTCAATATAAAAAGAATACAAAATATAAAATATACACATAATGACCTCTGGTAAGGCTGACATAACTGAATTCATTATACTGTATATACAATATATAGTAGCCTACATGCACATAAACTGTGTAATCTATTATGAGGATCCGTTTAGCTAATAATAGTTTTATTATTTGATGTATATTTCTAAATTATATTTGTTTACATTCACTCGTACATTCCATATGTTTTGCTTTCATCTGTGATGTGTTTACTTTAATTAGTAAATGCGTCACAGATATTCCAACTTTGGAATGTGCGAGTCAATGCTAATTTACTAATTATACGTTGTATAATTAGCTTTGTACTTATAAAAGGCTTCTCCTTTATTCATTTTATGCCATTACCTTTGACAGTGGTAGCCACCATTATTAGGCGACTACCATCTCTCCAACGTGTGTCCAGTCCATGGACTTTGTCTGTATTTATTATTTTCTAGTATGCCGGCTAGTCAGTTAGCTAGCCAGTAATACTTATCATGTAGAGTTTTTATTTATTACGGAATAAAGATGCTTTATTTCCAATACAACATCTCCAGTTTTTCCTCATAATACTCGTAACCAAGCATTATGGTCACACAGTAAACTATTACAACCAGGCTGAAAAAGCAGATTATACTTCCAGTATTACCATAACATTATCATCTCCGCTGTGCATTCTATAACGACTCTGACACCCCCCCCACCTAGGTGCAGAGTTTGTTATACTATATATGGCATTGATCTAGTCTACTTACATGTATGCATAACTTCATAGAATAAAAATGTGAATGAAATACAAATTTCACAATAAAAATTGAAAAACAACGAAATACCAAATACAGTACAGTAGTGTACTGTTTCTGAAACTCTATTATAAAAATTTAATTACTAAAAGGTTTACTGGTATTACAATAGAATTTCATTTATTGCCATTTTTTAATAACTATCATACTATACTACTACAAACTTCCTGTTTTGGAAAACATTCTACACTGTGGACGAGATTATCATCTCAGACAATATCAAATATACTGTGATTTATTTTTAAGTTAATTTTCATTTATTTATTTATATGAAAATTTACAGATTAAATCAGAAATGATTTGTATCCAATGCAACATACAGTATATAAAAACAAAAGAGTACAAAGTAGCAGTTCAATCGAAAATCAAAAACAATCCAGGCAATAATACTTAATGTATAATATAGCAATTCCTGCAGGATTTAAAATGGGCATGCACAAAGTCTCCAAAAGGCAGGGCATAGGTCTAGGGGTAGGCAGGCACGGACTGGGCCACAGGGATAGAGGGATAATTCCCGGGGGGCCCTCAAAATTTAAAAAAAAAATTTT
>PXIH01S0003584.1:553-11138 GCA_003024985.2 Euperipatoides rowelli | reverse complement strand
ACATAGCCTATGTCTGATGTAACGCAGGTGAAAAGAAGGCCTCTAGCCCACAAATGGATGCGAGAGCTTTCACATACTGTAACTAGATACACATTGAAAAAATTACAAAAAAAAAAAAAAAAACACATGAAAAATGTATAAATAAGTTATATATATATAATACAATAATGAGATTGATTCTTTAAGATGTAGATAAATGCTTCTACATAAGATGAGATTGGAGAAAATTTCATCCTTTTGGTTTTTCTAATAGGGCCTTAGAAGATGAGAATTTCTAATAGCAATATTATAAACCATAAGTTTTGTAGGGGGAAGAAAGTTAGCCTAGCACACACTAGGATAATTTTTCTTTGAAGCATCAAAGCATTATACTCCGAAGGTAAATACTCTTGTGTGTGTCAAAATACTCGAGAGAAAACCAGACTTCGAAGAGAACTCTTTCATCACTTTCAAAAGTAGACCTCTGGTCTACTTTTTGAAAGCTTTCTCCTCGAAGTCAAAGTTTGCAGCCAATCACCGGATGATGAGAAGTTAAGAACATGGGACTTGACTTTAGTAACTAAAAAATAAAAATGCCGGCCACTCGCTTCTCCAACAAAAACTGGAACGACGATGAAATATCACTATTAATTCAAGAGGTAGAAAAATATCTGTGTCTGTACAACCAGCACTTAACTGAATATCACAACAAGCCACTATTTTTTTTTTTTATTAAAAACGACGATTCTGCAAGCCATTGGTATCTTATGTAATACAACAGGTAAATGGCTTTGATATTTAAAACTGAATTGCCACTGCTTGGAAATTTAAAAATCGTTATTTTCATGCATACAAATCAATTAATGTGGTAGTCATTGAATGTCCCTCTCCATTTTGACAACAGGAGTATGCACACTAAAGAGAAAAACTTTCAAATAAAAAAAAATTCTCCTAGTGTGTGTCAGAAATCAGAATAATCTTACGAAAACTTTCGCATCATTAAAAAAAAACTGCCAAGTATGAAAACTACGAAGTTTTTCTCTACTAGTGTGTGCCTGACTTTTAAAGAATTAAAGAGCAAAACTGAATGAGATGTTTATTATGGGTAAAGATAATCTTTACCCATAATTATTCTCATCACTCTTTTCTGAATTTTCTCAATATCATTGCTTGGATTTAAAATTAATGAAGAGTGCCAGATGGGAGCACCATATTCAAACACAGACCTGATGAAAGAAAAGTATACATTTAGCATATTTCTTCTAGAAACACCAGCTCTGCACATTTAATAAACTACTGTATATAGAGTTTTTTATTAGCTTTCTTAATAATGTTAATGATATGAACACCCCATTTCAAATTATCTTGAATAGTGACACCCAAGAGAACAAAAGAATAAGCTTGTTGAATGGGAAAATCATCAATACATAAGGATATAGACAATTTAGTTTTTTTTTAAATTGAAAAAGGGATATAAGAACATTTTTTTTTGGTTCAGAGGAAGATGAACTAAAAAGGAGTCATGTATTATTTGGTTAAGAATAATTTGTGGAAGATCCAAAGAAGTTTTATCAAAGAAACATGAAACCGTAAATCATCCACATATTTTTGAGCACTAGAAGTGTTTCTTGAAATATTATTAACCAGAATGGCAAAGATAAATGAGACCATTACAGTGCCCTGGGGAATGCCTCCAATACAAGTAAAAGAATTTGAGGTAAGTGAAGACTCACATTTGACAAATTGATTTCTTTTGTACAAATAAGATGCTATCCATCTACTTGATAAACCAGGATGATTCATTTTTAAGATAATATAAAAAAAACAAACAAAGCATGATTCACATTATCAAATGCTTTAGTAAAGTCAGTAATTAGCCTAAGGCACATGCCATTTTATTATTGGCTAACTGGAGTTCTTTGCAAATTTTATCAATAAAAATTGAAATGTATTGATTGACAGAAAGACCAGGAATTCCTCCAATTTGCATGGGATCAATATGATCCTTTAATTGATTGAAAGTGAAGTTAAGGATAATTTTTTCACACATTTTAGAAACAGGGGAAGTAATTGAAATAGGACTAATGTGATTGGGGTTAAGGGGAGATTTATTTTTCGGAAGAGGGATTAGATTTGAACACTTCCATTCATTTGGACAAATGCCAGACTTTAATGACATGTTTATAAGATGGGCTACCCGCTCAGCAAGGATAATTGCTTAAGCCTATTCCTTGTATATAAAAGGGGGGGAAGGGGACATCTCATAGGAAGATGCAGATACAGATAATTTTAATTTGGATAAATAGGAAAAAACTTTTTGACAACCAGTTTGTGGGGTTAAAGAAATTTTTTGATCATGAGAGATAGAACAAAGGTAAAAATGATCATGGATGTTAGCAAGATTTTAAAAGAAAGATATGATTTCATTGTTAGTTTCATCTACAGCCAAATTCGGAAAACGTAAATTAATTGTGATAATATTTTGATTACCGTAGTGAGAATTTTAATTTTATAATAAAAGTATTTTGGATTAATCAATTTAGGATCTTTAAAGTTTTTCATAAAATTCATCTTAGTTATCTAAATAAGATTTTTAATTTTATTATTCAATTCTTTAATAGTATTAATGCTACTTTTTTTAAAGGCCTTATTTCTTAACTTAATCAATGAAACAAAGACATGATTGATCCATGGAAGATTAATGGAGTGAACTAACACCTTTTTAAATGGGGAACAAATTTCATAAAGGGAAATAAAAACAACAACTATGGAATAAATTAGCCAGAATGTAAATGTTATTAATAAGGTACCATGAGGACCAATCAAATTGAGATATTTTTCCCATTGAGTGGTAACTAGAACCATTTTTTACTCTAATATTTATACAAGATTTTGGCCTATTATTATTAGGACTATATAAAAGTTGGAATAACAGGGACAAATGACCAGAGTTACACAGAGGAGGCAAATATGTAACAATATTTAAATATATAGCATTAGTAAAACACAAATCTAACAAAGCATTACCTCTGGTGGGATTTGTAAGAATTTGTTTGAACCCAATAATGTTAGACATGAAAGACAGATTTGATTAAAGTCACCCATAAAAATATACAAGCATTAATGTTAATGGAAAATAATCTGTCAATTTCATAAGAAATATAGTCAATAATGGTATTCAGTTAACTGTCGCAAGGAAGAATGTTGACTGCGATAATTGCTATCCAAGAAATCTGTCGTGGAGTATATTTTGGTTTAACTATAGTGGTAATCACATCAATAAGTTCATTTTCAGTAAATGAAAACTCTGAATATTGAAATCAAGCTTAGCATAAAAAGAAATGCCACCACCAAGGGCTTTGTCACTACGATTTCTGATTTTAGGGATAGATTTATAATTTTGTAATTTGCATGCATTTTAACTCTTTCAGTAGAAATCCAGGTCTCTGTGAGAACAATTAGGTCAGGTGAATTGTTACTCGATCAAATTTATTATTAATTGCTCGTACATTAAAGAGAGATATAGAGGGTAATGTATAGTGATTAACCAGAGAATTACAATTTATCAGGTTATTTCTATTAATTTTTACTCGATTTACACATTTTGAAAATTTAAGGGGAGGACGATGAGAAATTAATACTTGAATAGGAAAGCGGTCAGGATTAGGGTTACATAAACAATAGTTAACATACAGGCTTTCAGATAATTATTCGATGATGACTTCCTTTGACTCTAAAATTTTAAGGTGGCAGTCAAACAATTTGATTGACTGCCACAATTCTCATATGGAAGTCAAAAGATCTTATAATTAGAATTAATTAAAATTTTCGTATAGAGGCGCTAATGTTAACATTAATGTCAGATTATTTTATTTTCAGAATAGAAAGGTAGGCATGCGGTATACGTAGCCCAAATTTAATAAAAAATAATAACTTAATAAAAATAAAACAATACAGTGGAGAATCTGAATCTTATTCTAATGGATAGACAATCATGTAAATTAGTAGGTGTAATTTTCTGGTTCAGACACACTTCCGGTTTTAAGTAGGTCAAAGGTCAAGGTCATTCAAATTCAAGATGGCCGACTTCCGGTTTCATTTTGGCTACGGGTTTTTAAGATGGTATGATGTGATATGATGCTATATTAAGATGCATTATGGGTAATATATCTCCCACATTGCATTGCAAAATCCAAGATGGCCAACTTCCTGTTCCTAATTTTGCTAGGTTTAGGAGATTTTAAGACCGGAAGTGACATATCAAGGTCAAAGTCAAGCTCAAGGTCACTTCAAGGTCAAGATCATTTTTCGACTTCCGGTTTGTGTTTTCAAATTTTTTGAACACAAGGTCAAAGGTCAAGATCATTTCAAGGTCAAAGACCCACCCATATTTTCGAGCACACATTACCCATCATGCAAAATCCAAGCTGGCAGACCAGAAGTGCACAGAAACATGCACGAATAACTTAGATTTTTTTTTGTGGAAATTTAATTTTTCAAAATGGTGGACATTTTTAATTTATTCAAAATGGTGGATATTTTAACTCAAAGTGTCAGACCGGAAGTCCNCCATCTTGGATGCGCAGAAACGATGTGCCATCAACTTAGATTTTTTTTTGATTTTTTCAATTTTTATCCAATTTCCCCTACCCACCCATGACATCATAAGTACTCAAATATGTATGACGTAGGTAGTCTATATACCAAACCTTAAACCTAGTAAGTTTCAACTTAATATGTCATCATTAAAACATGTGTAAATGAATAGCTAAAAGTGACTTACTTAAAATCGATTGTTATGATGTCATAACTATTCCAAATTTGAAAAAGGAAGTAGTATATACCCAAAAGAGTATACCCAGTGATTTTCAAGTTCATATGTCATCATTAAGAGATGTAAATGAATTTTTCTAAAGTACCCCTCTTTTTACTGTAGGCTATATACTGTATATACAGTATATTTTTAATTATCATCAAAGAAAAAATTAGCAAAATGTAGATTCGTTATCAGTCGATTACCATTAAAATAAATAGGTAACCAAGACCCTTTTTCAAGTGCCGACTCGACTTCTACTTCTCTATCTACTCACACAGCACACTATATTAAAAGGGTCTTAGTTACCTACCTATTCTGAATGGGTTTATGATCGATCGATAGTGGGGGAGAGAAATCTACACATAAGTATAGGTAACTTTCCAGGTATTTATACTGACAAATACAACATGATTTATCTATATGACTTTAAAATAAAAGATTAAATGAAAAAAGAATAATTTGTTTTATTTAAAAACAAAGTCGGCATAAATCTCAAAGAGATTAATCGTCTATTTGTAATATACATTTTATATTTATTTTTTTTAAAGAGAAATAAATTGTAGCTTCATACATTTCAAATATAGACTACTCAATGCAAGCATTATGGAGTCTGCACAGTAACAAGATAGAAAAAATTTGACGGTGCTAGACCCATTCATTCCAACGTATATTTTATTGATGGTTACATATACTCTAAATATAGCAATAAGGAGAAACAATCTCTCGCTACCGCTATGAATGCAGTTAACATAAACATCCATTTTGATCATCTATTTATTTTTAATTCACTCCTAATAAAGTTGTAACACAATACAACTTTATTAGGACACACACACACCAGAAGTAAAAAAAATGACCTTGACCTTGAAATGACCTTGAGCTTGACTTTGACCTTGATGATGTCACTTCCGGTCTTAAAATCCCCTAAACCTAGCAAAATTAGGAACAGGAAGTCGCCATCTTGTATTTTTAAATGCATTGTGGGACATATATTACCCATAATGCATCTTGATATAGCATCATATGATGTAATACCATCTTAAAACCCCCTTAAACCTAGCCAAAATGAAACCGGAAGTCGGCCATCTTGGATTTGAATGACCTTGACCTTTGACCTACTTAAAACTGGAACCGGAAAATTACACCTACTTAAATTAATTTTTTTCTAATTATTCATTACTATTCCATAAGTAATAAATACCTATTTAATTAAAAATAATAATTGTCCAAAAACAAACCTAAGCCAGCTGCAAAAGGAAAAAAAACGCTGAAAATAACCTTGGCAGCGTTTGCCAAAAATTAAACAGCACAAGACAAAATACTGGATGATTTTTCAGCTCATTCAAAATCGGATAACAAAAGGTAAAGTGCTGGAGGATGAAGAATAAAGCACACTAGCACAGTATGACAGTAACAGAATGTGGCAATTTTATTTTATACAAAAGAAGCTTAACTAAAGATCTCAAAGAACATGGAAAACCTGCTGTATATATACAGCAACATCACCAAATCTGTAAATGAGTAATTTATTTTATATTTATCAAATGTCATTGTATTAAAATGCCTAAGATTAATTAAATTTTTTGTGTGGAGGGCAGAACGTGGAATAAATTAATATTTTACAATGACTTATTAATGTGTATCAAACTAGAACAAGAAGGGGCCAAACGGAGGGAAAAAAAGGCAAGGAAAAGAATCAAAATTAAAAGGAGCTTAGGTATAAAATGCTTAACTCAATATTTTTTAAAACTAACCACAAGAAGGTAAAATGCTAAGGACAAACTGGGGGGGGGGGGGGCAGAGTAGTTTTAAACGAGAAAGTTAATTGAGACATTGTGACCATAAGCAACAAAATAATGATACCATTGTTGAAGGAGAAATGAGGCAGTGTAAAGCTACAGAAAACAAATAAATTCAATCAAGTTTAAATAAAATTACTATAAATTGTTGAACAAGTTCCTAGCAGAGAAACTCATCTGACAAAAAAAAGGAATAAATCTCAATAATGGAGGATAGCCTTTGACAATGTATTGTAAATGAAGAGGACTAACAGAAAAAAACGAAGAAAACAGAATTGTAGTTAAATGTTTAAATTGTCCAGTTTTGTGTTGTGTTGGTGCGAGCTATAGTGTGTTGCCCATAACCTGGTTGGCATACTGTATAGTCCGTTATACGGGAGTTGGTTAACCTTGTGGGTCTGGCAGTATTGCTGGCCTATAGGCTATACGTTACGACGATGAAGCTCTCATAATAATTAGGTTTTATTAAATTATAGTAAAGAAGTCAGAACATAGCCTAGAACAAATTAATGACTTGATAATCGAGAATCAATCTAAATATTATTTAGATTGTAATTTTAGATGTACAAAAGTAATCATTAGAATATACTAAAATTTTAAAATAATTAAATAGATGTGCAAAATTAGAAATGGAAGGAAATGCAGGGCCAGTTGTTTTAAGCACCAAAGAAGTAATCAGAAAAAGTAAATGAAAAACTTCAGGGGGGAGGGGACAATATAATAAAACATTTATTATCAAGATTATGTCTATAGATTAAAAAAAATCCATCTTACAAGGTTTAATCGTAAATAAAGAAATAACAGGAATAAAATAAAAAAATAAAAAAATTATAGACAGCACCAAATAAATCATAAAATATCAAGAAAATCATCACAGGACAATTATATTACAGTAACAATTTTGGAAAATTATCAATAGGAAAAAAACAAATAAACCGTTGAATCAAAAATTGGGGGGACACACAATATTAGAAGAACAGGAGAACATAGACTCAGTTAGTAATGGCTCTTCATACATAAAAGAGGAATAATTGAAGACCCTGCTTATTAAATCTAAAAGAAGAGAAAATTTGAAACCCCAGAAGAGGAGTGACCACTAACCTTAATGGAGAGAAAAAATAAAATTGTAACCACTTCTAATGGAATATTTACAATGCCAGACAAGTTGGATATAGAAGATGGTTCAGAAAGTGAGGAAAATGCATCAAAAAAAGAAACAGTTAATCCTAAGAAGAATATTCAAGGAAAGAAAGAAAAAAAAAAGATAGAAAAGGGTAGGGTAAATGTGGAAAAAGAAGAGGGAAAGGCATCATGGTTAACAAGGCTCTTTGGGTTCGGTCTTTAGAGAGACTATAACTCAGGCAAGGACCTGCTCCTATTACCCTCTTACTAAACCTTCTTATTCATCCAACTCTCTCCCTGATAACCATGGTCTTTACTGGCAATTTTTCACCTAAAAATTATTTTAATTAATAATTATGAGAAGATTTTCAGAACTCATCCGATGTTTACCCCGATCTGACCGTCTATGAAAAACAGCGTCTCTAGTGATAAAAGTACGCAACATTAGCATTAGAATCCCATTAACGCTTATCGTCATATTACCGTGTTTGGAAATATTTTTCTTTTTTAATTTTAAAGTAATTTTTATGGGGAGAAAAATACATACAATTATTTAAAACATATAAAACTATATAAAAACAAAAAAGTAGATTTTAATTCCATTTATTTTAGAGATATGAGATACACAAACACATAGGGAATAGTGGGTGAATGGTGCACAAGGTGTAATCCGTGCACATCAAGGTTTTTCATATTACGTGTTATATGAATCTATCTAGTACTGCTCTTTTCTGCTTGCAAAATAAACCAATAATTCATAAAAATAATCTTGAAATTTTAGTTTTTAAATGTGCAAGAGCGAAAAACGAAAAAAAATTTCTTGTTATATTTTAGCTTAAGAAAATAAGAGAATTAGCTAATTTCTTTAATCAATAATTTTTAGTCAAATATATATTCTTTTTTAGAGCATACAAGAAAGATATGTGCTTGGTTAATTTTCAAGGATATAAAAAATTGAGAAACCTCAAGTGTTAATATTAATTTGAAGAAACAAAGAAAATTATTTTAAGGAGAGTTAATTATAAAGGCAAAGAAAAATAGAAATATTTTATTTAGACACATTAGTAATAATAAAAAAACAGTAAGAAATGATTTAGGAGATAATGATGTTGTTTTAACTGAGTCTAAAGATATCNTAGAGGCCTTTAGTAAATATTTTAATAGATTTAGGCTATTAAAATATTTACTAAAGCGAAAACTCAAAAAAGCAAAGTTTTGATCAAAACTTTATATTTGTTAAAATCACAGAAAAAGAAATTACAGACATTATAAGCAATCTTAAGGATTCCTTATCAGTATCCCTGGAACAAATTCCAAATTTTGTAATCAAAAGATGTTATAAATTTTTTACTAAATTTATTTTTAGGGTAGCACAATTATCTATATACTATGGTTGTATTCCTTGTCAATGACGACTTAATTTGATTAGACCTGTATATAAAAAGGGAAAGAAAAATCTAGTTAAATCATAGAAGGACTATTTGTAATAGGTCTATATGATTTAACTAGATTTTTTTACCACTTTTAAGATAGAAGAACTATTTGTAATAGGTCTATATCTTAAAAGTGGTAGAGAAAATTATCCTTACTAGATTGAACTTGTTTATTGCAGATTTAGAGATTTTATCTATAAATCAATATAATATGGGTTCAGAAAAAACTATTCTACTAATACAAACCTATTAAATTTCATTGACAATATTACTTCCAATGTTGAATTTAAAGTATAACTGATATAGTGTTTTTAGATCTTTCTTGTGCTTATCACACAGTAGATGTGGATTTACTAATTAATAAAATGTTGAATTTTGGGATTCCGTTATTCGTTGTGCGATGGATCCATCAATTAATTAAGATAAGATATATCTGTACTGAATTACATAATAATGTATCTGATTTGCATAGAGTTTTGGTAGGTTTACCCCAGGGAGCTGTGTGTGTTATCCTCCACATTATTTAATATCTTTGTTTCTGATGTGGATATATCAATTTTTTCGAGATTTTTGATGTATGCAGATGATATTAAAATTTATCGAGGAATAAAAAATAATGAAGATTGTATCTTGCTGCAGAGAATATATGATTTAGGACTAACCATTAATTTAGACAAATCAGTATTTATGCACATTAAGAGAACAAAAAAATCCTGTTAAATATTCAATACTGGGAGTTGAATTAAAAGAGGTACTTGAATATAAAGATCTAGGAGTTTTCATTGATAATGCACTTAACTTTGATAGACATGCAGTATATATTGCAAATTGTATGAAAGCCAGATTTGGCATGATAAGGAGTACAATCAAATTTATGGATGTTGAAATTTTTTAGTATAATTTATAAATCATACATTCAGCCAATTTTTACATACTGTGCTACAAGTTTCACTTTTGTTAACAAAAGAGACAAATTAATGGTAGAAAATGCTTATAGATATATAACCAAACGAATTAATGTTTTTTTTAATTTGACTTATATGCAAAGACTAAGAAAAATAGCCTACAATTATTAACTCCGTTCCAGAAATTTTTACAACTGGGCATGATGTTTATGTATACTGAAATAATCATTAAATTTAACAGTAAAGGATATTTTATAATTAATCAAAGACAAAATTCTAGGTTGCATAGATTTTGCAGTTAAAATTTTTTTTAATAAAACTAATATTCGTAAGCATTTTATTAACTCGAGAAGTATTGAATTTTGGAATTCTCTTCCATCATCAGTGTTTGAATCGCAGGCACTGAATAATTTTGGAACGGTAGTATCTGATTATATCAAACTAAAAATTAACCCTACGAGTCTTTACGGTAACTAACTTGTGGTTGTAATTAAGACTATGATATATTTGTATGACTTGGATTTGAACCCT
>PXIH01S0003583.1:7469-22486 GCA_003024985.2 Euperipatoides rowelli | reverse complement strand
TTGCTCCCAGTCACTTGTGAGTGGGAGCAAATATATGCTCCTAGTATAAAATTCTTAATTTCGATCCCTGTTTAATAGGAATATTTTTTTTTAGTTTTGATTTTGTGTGTATTATTTTTAGTGTATATTAATTTGTGTATATATATTTTTGAGTTTATGTTATAACGTTTTGAGAGATTCCCGATGTAGATTGGATGTAAGTTCGTTAATGTAGGCTCTAGGTTATTTTTAATTAGGCTATATCAGCGAATTATATTTTTTTAATACTGTATGTTTTTCTAGTAATTAAATTTTTTAATCGTGTATATTTATTTAAATATAGAAATCAAAAGCATTCTCCGTTGTTAGAATTGATAAACGTTCTCTCTCTGTAATATACAAGCTTTAGAAATATTGTCTGAGACAAAACATTTTCAAAAATAAAGAACAACTTGCTGATGTTTTATATGTTTTTAAACTAAGTTCATCTTATAAGGTTTGAGAGCTTCTCGATAAAGATTAGATGTAGACTAGCTTATTTTTTAACTCTAGCAGGGAATCATTTTTTAATGCTGTTGTTTTTCTCTAGTAGTGAAATTATTTTTTAATCGTGTAGGTTTAATTAAATATAGGAATCAAAAACCATTCTCGTTGTTAGGATTGATTAAAAAAAACGTATTCACAACGTTTCTCTCTAATGTGCATGCTTGGAGTCTATGTTTGGACTTTGCAAAGATTACCTGAGGCAAAAATAACAAACAACTTCTTAGCGTTTTAAATTTTTTAAAACTAATGATAATACTTTTATTAGAGATATACTTAACAATAGATTGAAGTTAGTAGAATTAATTTTTTAAAAAATGTGAGTGGTTATTAATATTAGGCCTATTGACTTTTAAAAAAAATACTGTGTGCTAACTGCGCAGCTGTCAACGCCTTCAAAACTACAATAGCAAAACTCATGTTGTGTATCCCGATGATGTTTGAACTTTTATATTTAAAATACTAGTTAGTTTTAATCATATTTCTATAGTTCATAAGAATAGATTAAAGGAATTAGGGTGGTACAAAAAAAATTAATCTGGAATGTATTAACTAATTAAAACTGATAGTTCAATGTAGCGGTACCGGCACCCAGCTTTAATACATGTTGACATTATTCAGTGTAGTGGTAGCGGCACTCAGCTTTAATACATGGTGAGATTATTTACTGTATAAATTGACTTTTCTAATTATTAATTAGCTTATATGAATATCTACCCTACTAATTTTTAGTTACACTTTTCAGCGGTTTACTTCATTTGCTTGCTGTGAAGTTATATTAGGTTATTACTTACTCGTAATGAGTAGGGAAGATGGGTTTATACAGCAGGGGAAGGATTGTCGTTACGACACTTCTCATTGAAAGATTTTACATACGATCTTTTCATTTTATCATTGGACAAGATACTACCATGACTAAATCGTGTACGCTCTATTTGAAAATCTATTCCATTATGCTGTATGACGTTTAAAAAAAAAAAGGTGGTCGGTTCTAAATTAATTAGAAAAAAATATAATAAATCTATTTTATACACTAGGACTTTGTAATTTGCGAAATATCTATTAAATAATTTTCTTAATCATCCTGTTCAATTTCAAATCAATTGGATGCATTAAAAAAATTATGAATCTATAACGAGTTGGGCATTGAACCCCGTAAAAAAATATATTTTTTTTTAAAATTCAAGAAAATTTTTTTTTGTGGCCATCTTGGATTTTTAGCATGATGGGTAATGTGCCCTTCTGCCACTTTGAATAAATTAATGCCATACAATTGTAATGAAAATTTTTTTTTTAAAAAAAATTCTCTCACGGCGAGACCGATAGCGAACAAGTACCGTGAGAGAAAGTTGAAAAGAACTTTGAAGAGAGAGTTCAACAGTACGTGAAACCGCTGAGGTAAACGGGCGGAACCTCGAAGCCCGAACCGAGAGGAAAAGTCACTCACACACATTTCTGCACACTTCCGATCCACCATCTTGAATTTGTTTTCGAAAAATTCGAAAACACAAACCGGAAGTCNAAAAGTTACCTTGACCTTGATGATGTCACTTCCGCTCTTAAAAAAACCCTTAAACCTAGTAAAAATTAGGAACCGGAAGTTGGCCATCTTGGATTTTACAATGTATTATGGGACATATAATACATCTTAATATAGCATCATTTCCTCTTAATGCCCCTTAAACCAAGCCAAAACAGGAACCGAAAGTCGGCCATCTTGGATTTTACAATGCATTATGGGACATATATTACTCATAATACATCTTAATATAGCATCATATGACATCATTTTCGGTTAAAACCCCTTAAACCTAGCCAAAAAAGGAACCATAAGTCGAACCGGAAGTGACCTTTGACCCGGAAGTAGCCAAACCGGAAACCCGAAGTGTGCTGGAACCGCCAAATATCATCTACTCCTACTGTACATCTTTATTTACAAACTGTGTTACTTGATGTGTAATTTGAGAAAAGTGGTACAGTAATTCTTTAAATTTTGTTACTATATTCCAAAAAGCATCTAAATCAAATCCATATAAATCAAGAATTACCTGTAATATTAAAAAATTAAAAAAGAAATGGTAGCAATATTGAAGTATGATGCTCAAAAAAATAAAAGACCACAAAATCCAACTCATTATAGAAATTTATATTTAACAATAATGGCAAAGAAATTATCCTGACAAATAAAGTTTTCAAAATAAACAAACCCACTAGTAATTCCTTCATTTACAATTAAGAATCAAGGAAATTAGTTTCTGGCCAATGTCAATATAACAATACCGTAATACAATATTATTCTGACTTCACAGGTCGAATCTCATTCTCACAGCAGATATACTGTAGATGTTGTGATGTCAAAATGAAAAGATAAAATAATAAGTATTTCCACCAAATATTATAATAATTGCTCTTTTTGAACAAAAGTTCAATTAACAAGTTAAAGACTATACTCTATTTTTGCTAACATCTTCTATTAACATAAAAGAAAGACCAAATTTTACACTTTTAAAGTGTTTGCATCTCTTTTCAAAAATTTTAATTTAATTTATTGGGACAATTAGAAGATAAATAAATATACTGCAAATATTTTCAAATATTATTAATAGCCCATCATTTTAGAGACAAATTCAAGTAAAACATAAAATTATTATTTAAATCAACATTCAATTAAGGAATACATTTTTCCTGTTAACAAATTTCTATGGATAGGAAAGAAAAGTTTATTTTTATAATTTTAAACTCCATCCTTTTTCAAATATCTAATGCAATGCAAAATATTAATGGGTTTAGAGTAGCCTATTTATTTTATCCACAGAAGGCTTCACAAAAGTGTTCTTACAGATACATAGTCTAAATTAATTTACTGTCAAATATTTAAATGAATAAATGACATTAATTTTAATTTTGAATCCATCTTCTCTGGAACATGCCAATCATGAAGTCCATATTTAAAAAAAAATCTAACCAAAAAGGATTAGGATTATATTATAAGTTTATAAAAGTTAATTCAGTACAAATCGGAAATATTCTATTCTATTTAAAGTCTAACAAACTGATGGAAAGCTTTCTGTGAATAAATATAGTCTATGTTGAATGAGGTCTAAACACATACCACAACTCACTACTCTAATCTTTGCTTCCAATTTTAGCCACATAATCTTACAAAAGGATTAAGGGGTAATATAAGATTAAAATAAATTACGGTAGAAAATCAGTGAAAAATAAGGATCAGTTTTGGGTCTCAAGATCACAATAATTTTTCTCATTTAAATATGAAAATAATTTAGTTTCATAAAGCAGGGAATTGCAGCAATGCACTCTTTTTTAATATTTATAGGCATGTTTATATGTTAGCAATTTTTTTTTTTATTATTAACCCAAATAACTGGCATATTTAGTTGTATGGCACTTCTCATTCCTTTTGTGTCAGATAACAAAGCTCTTAAATTGTAAGCTTAGTTGATTTTATTATCTTGCCACAAAACTAATTTTCTTTCAAAATAAAATAAACCTCCCTTGCCTTTTCCTTATTCAATTATAAAATATTTTAAAATACTCAAAATGTAAGAAATTTTGTTCTTCTTAACTTTTTGTCATTAAGCTTAGTAGAAATTTAACATTTTTAATAAAACTAGCTAAAACTGTGCAGACTGCACCCTAAGCCGTTATTTTATTACCCAACTTTTAAAAAGTATGAAATTTTTAAAAGGAAATTTCCATTGAAATATTGATTCTCTTTCAGTTCGAATTTCTGCTGAGATTACTGAGATTAAAACAAAAAAACTTCAAAGTTTTATCCAAAGATGTCACTTTAGCATTTTTTTGTGCCATGTAGGCTACCATAATGATTTTTTTATATAGAAGTTAAATGCTTTAAAATTGCTAAATATCATTTAGCCTACATATGATAAAAGATTTTTAATGCGATCTTTTTTTGATAAATTGATCCTTTTAAATTATTGAAAAATCCTAGTATCAGGGATTAACAAATTAATTAACAATGACAGACACAGATTATGAATAAAAAAAATACTGAACGACATTGAAAATGGTGGCTATAAATTAAACAAATAGTGAAATAGATATGTAAAAACCCTTGCTTTTATAACACAAGTGATTAAAAATTATAACTTAATGCAGTATTTAATATATACAATATTACTTACAAAAAAATGTCTAAAATTCACATTTCTACTTAGAATTGATTCTAAAAATAATTCAGCAATGGATTATACATTAATTAAATTTTTATTCTTTAATGCAAATTGAAAAGGTTTACAGTTATTGTATAACTATTAGAAAATCATAACCAAAAATAAATAGTATAAAAATTATTTTACCATTAACTAATTTCTGATATAAAGTTTCTATAAAAAAATATATAAAAAATGTAAAAATCTACAAAAAAAAAATGTTTTAAAGAAAAGAACAAATAATAATTAATAACATTGTAATTTTACATAAAATTAAATATCAAACTTACAAGACATTCAATACTTATAATAAATACGGTACCATAAATTGATCTAGAAATAAAAGCTAGCCTATAGCCTTTAATACTGTACTTTCTGAAGTGCCTTACTTTAAAGCAATCATAATTTAAAATTCATTACAATAGTGAAAAACCAGAGATTAATTTTGTTTTAAGAATCAATCCATTTAAATGATGTACAGCACATATTCTTTGTTTTAAACAGTCAAATTTGACAAAAAAAAAAATTCAACTTTGGTATCCTACACTAACTTATCTACTGTAGTTTTTAAACAACCTAGTTACATTTTTTTTTTGTTCTGCAAATTTAGACATGCAATCCATATTTAAAAAGAAACCAACAAGGAAAATAGACCTTTGTTTGTTCCTAAATTAAAGGATTTTTTTTTTTTAGCTAGGCTTATTTATATATACACTCATGATAAAATTTAATAATATAATTTTAATCAAATACAATTATTCTATTTCTAAGGACTTTAGTTATCATTAGATTGTGTGAGATTTGCACAACAGTTTACAATGTGGCCACCTACTCCTGTACTGTATTTAAGACCTATAATTCAGAAAATATGCCTAATTTTCAGTGTTTATTTTTTTTTGTGTGAAAATTTGGTAAACTTCTTTAGTAACTTCTGAGAAATTAATTTGTGCTAACTTGAACTTCTTAACTGCTATAATTTCTGGCAGTTGGAGCCCAAATTTTGGCCAGAAAACTTTTCTTTTTCAAATCTGCCAGAACTTTTTTGATTCATAATAGAAAGCCTGAATTAAGTTTATTTGAAAACTTTCTTCAGTTAAAAATCAGGTCACTCTTATAGTATACTGTTTCCAAAACAGATTAAAAAAATAGCAGGATAAAATCTAAGCGAAAGGGCATTTTTTTTTTAAAAAAGGCCAGTGTAAAACATAAGTGAAAGAAGTACTTTTTGTGGAGAGATGNAGCTAGTGAATTACCCTATACACCCTTATCCCAGCAAAAATGTAATAATTTTGTGTGGACAGTGCAATATATTGTATATAAATATAATATTCTGTAAATTAAAATAATGTGTGTGTACAGATACTAAAAAAAAAAAAAATGTAAATTTAAACGTAAAAAGGTTTTATTGTTGGCTTGAATTTAAAAAAAAAAAAATTTAAATTATCTAGTTCACTCTTTCACTACCCGATCCCTTGAATTGAACTATGAACATGAAATTAATTACAAGCTTAAAAATAAAGATAGCTTACAATGTAGGGATGGGGGGTGGGGTGTGGATGAATCACTATTAGCAATAGGTGTGCAATTTTATTTTGTTCAGCATCCCATGTGGGTTATCTGTTTTGTTGTTTTTCATCTTTTTAAAAGGTATCTATAAATTTAAATTTTTACTACCGTATATATTATCTTGGTATCTTTCCCTTAAAAATAATAGTTGACTTGAACTCATGACTTGATTTTAACTTCTCTGTAATGAGGCTACCAAAATTTCAGAGGACTACTAAATATGCATCACTTAAACCATAG
This sequence comes from Euperipatoides rowelli, assembly GCA_003024985.2. Classification (NCBI taxonomy): domain Eukaryota; kingdom Metazoa; phylum Onychophora; class Udeonychophora; order Euonychophora; family Peripatopsidae; genus Euperipatoides; species Euperipatoides rowelli. The sequence continues at coordinate 15,965 of PXIH01S0003583.1, read as the reverse complement.
GGATTAGCTTACAGATATTTCTATCAGTTTTTAAAAAAAAATCTACCGTATTAGTTTCCCAATTTCCTATGGAAAAAAAGTTGATGTAGCCTACTGAAAAAAAATTCCATCAAATAATTAATTAAGATAATTTCTTCTCTACTGGCTTAGCCTATATAATTTAAATGTGCAAATGTTTACTAAATTTCATACATGCTTAAAAACACTATCAAAGGAACTCTATATTCCCTAATTATACTCAATGGAAGCATATTTAAGAATATTCCATAGATTAGCTGTCAGTTTTAAATCAGTTTAACTATAAATATCTAAAACAAGGATCCTAAATATATTTCTCTAGTTAATTTTAATCAGGATAACTTAAAAACAAAAACCTATCAGTCGTCAATAAATCCTATGTCAGAGATTTGAGGGGCATATAAAAATATCTACAAGTTGCCATCCCATTAAAAAAAAATGTTTTAAATGAGTCACAATTGAAATATTTAAACCTATTATTTAAAACAATATCACAGTAGGCTAGTTCCCAAACATTTTTGCACATTGCCTTAACCTCGACACTTCAAGAATTTTGATTCTCCCATTTGACATAAAAGCAAAGTTGGGTGTTGAAAAGTTATAATTTTAAATAAAATTACAATACTCTGAAGTCACTAATGAGTAATGACTATATAATAAATTGGCCATTATTTCAACTAAAACTCTTATTCCCAGCCATTTTACCATCTGAGAAAAATTGTAAGACAACCTTTTTCTGCAAAGTCTCTTTCAAGACTAATGTACATGCATAGAGACTCCACACAATAGCCTATAGTTGCCCAAAAGAATGCTATTTAACTTGTGTTTTTAGACTCATTTTAGCAAAATATAAAATAAGAAATTATCATGTAAAAATGTTGCAAATAAATATTTTTATTATCGTTAAATAAATGTACCGTAAAATGCCGAGCAAGGGCGCATGCGCTCTTATCATTCGTTTGGGGGGAAATGGGGGGGGGGCGCTCTTGTTCGGCTCCATGCTAAGAAACCTTAGATTTACCACAATGCATTGCAAAATGGACATGGCGCTCTTGCTTGGATACACTTTGAATTCTTTAAACAGATTGTTTTTCAAAACGGCGCCCTTGCTTGGACATGCTTCCCAAAACTTTAGGAAAATGGCTGGTACACACTAAAACATGATGTCACACATCAATTAAAGGTTGTGCCAAGTAAGAGCGCCATGTAAATTAAAATTTTTACTTTTTAATTTACAGGCCTCTTTCGTTCTGCTTATGAGGATTGAACGTTATTCATAGAAGCTACAATATATGAGATGATGTAAAACACATAAAAATGACATCACAGCATAATAATGTCAGCTGGTGACATGAAAATTTTTACATGGCGCTCTTGTATGGATACCCTGTCCTGAACCTTAAATNAGGTAAAAGGAAGCAAAAATCTAGGGGGGCGCTCTTGCTTGGATACCCCTTGGATTTCCTTCAGAGTGATAAAAAAGTCAAAATGCAGTGATGGCGCTCTTGTTCGGCATTCTACGGTATTTAGTTATTAAAAATACTTATTACCGGTATTATAGAGCATTGATACAGTTCTGCTGTTATTGTGTGAACTTTGCAGTGGAGCTGGGTTTCTCCAAACAGGAAGTGGATGCTCAGTCCGTCCACGTGCATCTGGCACATGCTTAGTAGATACTCAACACCCCCACCTGTTCTTCAAATTGTTAGGCCCCCTATATGGGTCTTTTGACACTAAGCTGATTGGAAATTCTAACCAATCAGCTTTCACCTCACTTTTCTTGGAAACCTGCAGTCCGATTTTAGCGGGACTTGACTTGGCTACACAGCCCAAAGCCATCTATCTTTCTGCGTTTTTTTTTTTTTTTTTTAACCTGCGATGTCAGCCTCTTCTCCTTTGCTGGGGGCTCCCAGCAGTGAAGTTATAGAGCTTCCAGCAATGCATTTGCAAGGGGAAGCAGGGAGATTTCTCGAAGTAGATCTCCCCTGGTGTCCAGGCCGGGATCCCCAGTTGTCACTGGAGGGGTAGCTGTTCTCCCCCTCATGAATGGCTGTTCAACACCCATTGAGGACCTGTTGGACAGGGGTGGCATAGGGGGCCCCCTTTCTCCATTTGTGCTGAGAGCCAGACTAATGGAGAGAATGCCTTTGCAGGTAGCGGGGGAGAATGCCTTTGCAGGGCGCCTGGCCAGCTGGAGAAGAGTCTCCAGCTGGCCAGGCGCCCTGAGGAGAGTGGTCTGCAGACCTGTTTCCATGCAATGCGGAAGCATGGTCTTAATGACAGTGATTCGGTAGCCTTTTCTAAGCTTTCAAATAAGTTCCTGGCTGCTGAGGAGCAATACCAGGAGGAAAGTGGGTATCCTACTGAGTTTCTACTTAGAGCTGACCCTGATGAAGCTGAGCGAATCTTCAGTGTTGCGGGGAAGTTTATCGCCTCAAGCCCTCTTTATGTGTGGCTAGTGCGATTTGTCAGGGCTGTATGTGCAGCTCATGATGATGATATGGAGTGGAGAATGGCCTCAAACAGAAAGAAGCGGGGGAGGACTGGCCTCCCCCAGTCTCCTGTTTCTCTGAGTGAGAGTGAGGCCAGTGACAAAACCCCTGGGAAAAGACAGGGCAAACCCAAGCGTAGACATGGCCACCAATGGGGCAAACAGAAAGACCCCACCTGGCGTCCACACTAAAGTAACCCAATCATGCCAGTACAAATTATGAAATTGAATGCCTCAGGGCTGGGTAACATGGATAAGCAATGCCAGCTCCTAGCACTGTCTGAAGTGCTGGGGGCTGACATTGTATGTTTACAGGAGACACGTGTCACCCAGTTTGCAGTAAGATCCGGAACTTGGTCTTTCTTTCTTTCCCCATCTCCCTGCAGGAAATGGGGTGTGGGGTTTCTGGTTAGAAAAACCAACAAGGTGTTAACCAGAGACTTTTCATGCTACCATGGTGAGTTTGAGGACAATATTGCCTCCATAAGGGTAAGCACTGGTGGAAGGGAGCTAATAATTTACTCCTGTTATGTCCCTTCCAAGCCCTATGCAGTTAGGCATAGGGTGCTAAGGTTCATAATGACCACTATTGGGGATGCCCCACATAATGCAATAGTGGCTGGGGACTTCAATCTGAGTCCCTGGGTGCCACTTGACACAATGTTTAATGGTTGGATTATGGGTGCCCATATATATATGATAAATGGACACTGCTTCATGGCAGCACCCCATGCCCAACATTCCATACTGGCCAAGGGAGGCTGGACAGAATCTATGTGAGTCAGGGAATGCAGCAGTCAGTGGTGTGCTCTGCTGTCTCTAGAGTCCCCTTCACAGACCACCATGCTGTACATATGTCCCTGGAGGACATTGGCATGGTGCAACATCGAGCATCTCCTCTGTGGAGGTGTCTCAAGTGGTTGTTAGATGACGCCACAGTAGTCAAGGCAGTGGCATGGAGCATCCGTAACTTTAGGCCCCACCTCAAGACTCAGCTATTCCTGTGGTGGGATTTGATGAAGTCAAGTCTGCCTAGTGTCTTTGAACGACATCGGCAAATTAAGCTAATGGAGCAGAGGAAACTGTCCAGGGTGTTGGGATCCCCCTCCTTCTACAGGGGGCACGTCCTAGTGACCTGTACAACACCAGTGAGGCTGAGGGTAGGCTGGTGCAAGAGACTCTGCTCCAGCTAGATGAGGTTGAAGGAACCATAAGGAATCATTCCTTTGCTCGTGGTCATGGGCTCATAACTAATAGAAGACGTGACTGGAGAGAATGGACTCGGTGGATGCACCCCCACTCTGCTGCTCGGATCTCTGAGATCATGACTGCAGAGGGTGCCCTGGTGCGAGATGGAGTAGGCATTAGAGCTGAATTCTATAATTTGTACTCCCAGTTATATGCCCCATTCTCTCCAACTGTGGGTCATGGGGACTACTTAGATGACCTCCCACAAATTTCTGCTGATGATAATTTAGCCCTTATTGCTGCTCCCAGTAAGGAAGAGCTAGCCTGTAACATAAGGAGCCTGTCATCAGGCAAGTCCCCAGGAATTCAGAATTTTATAGTCTTCCTGGACACCCTGCTTGATGACCTTTTACAGTCTGATGCAGAGGGTGTTCCAAACCAAAACCACCCCGGCCTCCTTCAAGAGGTCACACACCATCCTCATTCCCAAGAAAAATGTGGATCTAAGGTTGGTGGGATCCTGGAGGCCTATGACCATGCAGGGCTATGACTACAAGATCATGTCTCGAATTCTGGCAGGAAGGCTCTCGGATATCGCTGGAAAGCTGATATCCCCTGAGCAAGCATATTCCATAAAAGGACACTGCATGCTTGCCAATGTCACGGCGACCAGGGACCTTGATGGGTGGCAAGGAAGTTGGACCTCCCCCTGCTGGCCATCTCTTTGGACCAGGGTAAGGCCTTTGACTCCCTGTGTCACTCATACATTGACCATGTTCTGGAGGCCATGGGCTTCTGTTTAGAAGCCCGAGAGCTAATTGGTCTCTTGTATCGTGGGGCAGTGGTCCACCTGGCCATCGATGGAGTGCTCAGCCCCCCAATAAAGGTCAGCAGAGGGGTTCGCCAAGGTGACCCTGCCTCAGGCATACTGTACGCCTTGATGATTGAGCCCCTGGTGCGCCAGCTCAAGGCTGTACTATTGCAATCTGCATTTGTGCTGGCTGGAAGAGTGTTTGCAGTCTCTGTCTATGCCGATGACATTACCCTGTTCCTCAGGGACCCTGGTGGACTGAAATATGCCCTAGACANTGTGGCTGATTTTGGGCGGTCCTCTGGGGCCTCTCTGAATGTAGGTAAGACACAGATCTATGCATCGCCAAAGCTGGCAATAACTGGACTGACAAAGATTGGTGACCTTCGGGTGTCTCATGAGGGCTTCAGGTCTCTGGGACTGAAATTCGGAACTGCCACTTATGAAAGACAGAATTTTTCCGAGCTCCTTTCCAAACTCCAAAATGTGGTTCCTCATGTGGCAAGTCTGGTGAGGGGCCTGTCATACTCTGAGAGTGACAGTAATAAAATCATACTTTTTCTCTACTTGTATGTTCTCCAGGCGTTTACCCCTACGGCCCAGGATATCGGTAAAATCAACAGCCTTATGACCCAGGTGTTCTGGGGTCCTGGGCATAGGAACTGGGTCTCTAGAGCGAAGCTGACATTTCCAGCCTTGGAGAGTGGGCTGGAGTTCCCAGATACACACTCACGCCTTATGTCTCTGCGAGTCATGAGGGTCAAAAGGCTACTGGACCCTGAGAACCTGGTTTCTATCAAAATCAGGGTGTTTGATGCAATTCTGCAGGAATCAGGGCTGATGGGCCTGGGGATGGCTATGCTAACCGTCATGAGGCAGGCCTTTTCAAGGGGTTCATTCCCCCCTGAGTACTCCCAAATCTGTGAGGCTCTGGATCTGCTTAAGCTGTCTGCCCCCACCCCGGGATTAATAGAAATTATGGAAATGCCCTTGTACTATAACAGGACACTCATTGATTGGGGTGTTGGCTTCCCTTCATGGAAAGGATTGAGAATTCCCTTCACTGTGGCAGACCTGGTCATGGGGGTATTCGATATCCGTGGGGTGGAGCGTGGAGGCCTTGCATGGGAGAGAGATGGATGTCCTGGGGGCAAGATTTTCCATTGGTGAGATATTTAGGGCTGCACTGCCCAGGTATGGGCCTGCCCTTCCCCCTGAAGCCATGATGGTCGTTCAGTATTTGATGGATGCATCCATCAAAACTTCGGAGACTGGCCAAAGCCTGCGTACCCTGTCAGCCAAGAGGGCTTACCGTTGTTTTCTGAGGCACAAGATTGAGGATCTGCTGCCTGCTCCAGCACCCATTGCCATTGATGGAGTCATCCCTTGGAGTGCCCTGCGGAGCCCACTTGTTCCAGGAAGGTGGGCAGATGTGTGCTGGAGGGCAGCTATGGATAGACACCTAACTGCCGCACGACGAGTGGAGATGGGCCTTACACAGGAACAAAGTGTGGCCTCTGCAGGTTAAATACACTGGGCTCGGACCATGTGTTTACGACATGCCCCACACTGGCTCAGCTGCGTACTGAGCGCTAGGTTGGGAGAGAAGTCATCTTGCGCAGGATAGGATTGGCATCACAACCTGTAGAGAGGTTCCTGCAGAAACACCGCCGCATTCTCTGCACAATTCCACCTATTCTTCATATATATACACAGCGCAGTGGGCATTCACAGCATGTGAAATGGAATGGCTAACAGCCATGCATCGTCCACATCTCTGGTACCGTGCTGTGCTCAATTTGTACATCACTTGCTTGCTTGAGGCCCTTGAGAGGCAGTTTCGACCCCCGTGAGCTTTCTCTTTGGCTGTCTGATGCTTGGGCTAACCCCAGCTTGATCAGTATGAGGAGTGTGGACCACGGCAGGGCAGTATTGGCCCCAGTATGCTCTAAACGGGGATGTCTGGGGCCCTGCTGCTCCCTTCACTTCCCTGACATGCTGGCAGATCCTGGCACTTGAGCACCTCGCGGTGCAGTCTTCTGTTTCGAGACTCCCATGCGCTGTTCACCTTGAAGGGTGAGCAGATTCATGGTGTGGAAGTGGAATCGTTGCCAACTTCAAGATCAGGTTGTTCCTTCTCCCACCAATGCTCATACTTGGGACACTGGGTATGCCTTAGAAGATGTGCAGCATGGCGGTTTTGGGGTCTGCCATGTGGGGGNACTGCTAATCCTGGGCCTGGATTGATCATCTTACAGATGTGGTGGAATGTGTAGGGTCACCACAAGAGTTTTCAAGAAATAAAGTGGATAGAGTGTAATGTCGATGACAGANNATGGTCTTGTTGCTTCACAAATGATGGTTTGTCTCAGACTGATTACTTTGCAGGCTGGCTGGATGCTACAGTCTACAGAGTAGCCATCAGGGAGGGGCGGATAGGGCATGGGGGCTTTCTACTCACACCTTGCACCCAGGACATATCACGGCATAATGATATGAAGGGGAGTAAACGGTAAGGGTGTCCCATGCCAGGTCCATGTTATGAGGTAAAAAAGAAAAAAAAAAAATTTACAGCATCTATTCAGCTGGCGCACCCCATCCACAGCATGGGTTGTGGGTGTTTTTTTGACGTGTATTGCATAGTTACAATGGGGCAGGATATCTGAGTAATGATGTGGAGATGTTTCCACCCTGGCTGTTATATTATACAGCATCTATCCAGCTGGCTCACCCCATCTACGGAACAGGCTGTGGTTGTTTGTAATGCTGTTTGCATCTTCCCCATGGGTTGGGGGACTGNAGTGTGCTGATGTGGAGATGTTTCCCCCCCTGTGATCCATGGTCACTATATTATGTTTTGTTTTTGTCCTATAAGTATGTTAGACAAGCGGATACTCTCTGCAGCCAAATAAGGCTCATGTGGTTACTTCATAATCATTCCACTTTCATTTCTATCCCATGGTGCCTATCATTTCATACCTCACATCTCACTTTCATACTTCAAGACAAATCTTGTTTAAGTGCATACACACACACAAAAAAAAAATCTTTCCCCTGGCCCTCCTTCTTCTTTCTGTGCTGTCTAATAAAAAGTTTCTTTGTCCGGCCGCACTAGGCCAACTTTTCTTCTTCGTCCCCTCCAATCTTTGCCGTCTCCAACTCCAACTACCCCAACTCAACCCCTCCCCGGAGCCTTCCCTGGGAATCACCAGTCATGTGTCCTTCCCCCGAAAACTAACCATGGGGAAGGCGCCTGGGTTGCTTTTGGAAGGCTTGACCCCCATATAACCTAACCTTACCGTAACCCTGAACCCTATAATAATCTAAATGTGAAATAATCTTTTACTGGGCGCCGATCTAGATAATTTGAACTTACATCCGTCAGCCATATTGGTGGGCAGATAACGGAATCTGACCAATAAATCTCCATCTATGATTCAATTGAACAGGTGAGTGGAAAAAGGATATCATTCCACTTTTTTGTGAAACTAAACTGAGATAGCCATGTTGTAGGGTTTTATATAAGCAATCTACTGAGTGTAAAAAGGAGAATATCCCCATCTCATTGCATTGTTAAAATAGGACTTGAAGTTTTAGTTTAGTGGAAGAAGGATAATATTCCAGGAACATTANCCTTTTTACACTCAAGACGGCGCTACTGTGCAGGTTGCCATTTGTAATTTTTTCAGTGAACAGCAAAGTGGAGTTGTGTAACATTCTCTGTAAATTTCTAACATTTTGATATCAGATTTTGTGATTTTTTCATTGATTATTTTATTACTTATAGCCTAGTGTTGAAAATGTCCTATTTAGAGGAAGTGTATAAGCCTAGAAAAAAAAGAGGTAAGGTGAATAAAGATTTACATTCTAAGGAAAAGCTTAAACTTGCCAGACAAAGAGGCCAGGAATATCTTTCAACTAAAGGTTTATTAGTGAAGGCTAAAACAACTGGTCCAGACTGTACTTGTCACAAGAAATGTATGGATAA
>PXIH01S0003581.1:4367-14373 GCA_003024985.2 Euperipatoides rowelli | reverse complement strand
AAGTTTATTTCTGACAACAATAATATTGGGACAGATTATTTTGTGACAAAATATGGATTAGGGCAATAGCCCAACAATTATAATAGTAATATTCTGGTTGTGATTTTGTGTGCTACCCCTAACTAGTGGAAAAGTTATTTGTGTGTCAGTAATAATAATAATGGTAATGTTCAGCTTACCCTAGGTTTTTTTGTGGAACAGGATACCTTGAGTTGGAGAAGCTGTGGCTGCTTTTGGACCAAGAGCTGTGGGTAATTTGGCTACTTCTGCTGATGATCCTCTGGCTGTGAGTCTGGACATTACTTTCTGCTGGTTCTTACTGGATTATTTCTGTCCAAGCATGGGCTAACAGGAGATAAGCACTCCTGGCTTTTCTGTATCACTAATCTGGATTGCACTGGAACAAAGCCAATGATCAGGGACTATGCCCTGGCTGGAACATCCTGAACAATAGTGAGCTCTTCTTTTTATTGTATTTGGCCTGCATTTCTGAAGGATTCAGGTTGCAAGCAAATAACGAAGAGCTCACTGTCATTGGCCTATTGCAGTTCTTAGTAGCATATTGCAAGTAAGACTGAGAGTTTCATTGTAGGTAGGCCCATTAGCTCACAATACGGTCCTTGCAGACCAAGCTTATGTTAGTGAGTTATGGAAGTCAGGATTTAGGCCAGCAAGGCTTAAAGGCTGGAAGCAAGAGGTCACAAAAACATGTTTCTCATTTGAAGTTAGTTATGATATTATTACTGCCACTATTACTGACGACACATATTATTATGATAGTTTGTGATTATTATGAGTGAGTTAGGGTAGCACTAGGGAGTCTTAGCACACAATATTGTAATAATACATTATACATAATATTATTAGAATGTATACTGTATATACATATATACAGTATACTGTAACATAACGAATATCTGTCAGCTGATGCTGCTATTGTATCTTATGTTGGACAACATGTCCTGTTAGTCATAATATCATAATTATTAGTAATACATAAGCATATCAGAGATATCTGTAGTGGTACTGTTGCTGAGATAAGGCATGTAAGATGACCGGATTGCATTTCTATTGGAGATGCAAATTGGGTATGTTACATCTATACTATTAACAAATTGACCATTACAGAAGTCACGGAAAATACCGTGATCAGAGAATCACCACACATTATACTATTAGTAGATTGACCANTACAGAAGTCAAGNAAAATANTNTNATNAGAGAATCACCANACATTATACTATTAGTAGATTGACCATTACAGAAGTCAAGGAAAATACTGTGATCAGAGAATAACCACACATTATACTACTAGTATATTGACCATTACAGAAGTCATGGAAAATACCATGATCCGTGCTCAGCATTGAAGTTTTATCATTTTTGCTACTCATTGAATAAAATTATTATATAACGAGTGTCTATCTTGCTTTTTGTCTCTTAAGGGCATATATTACTGTATATATGTTTTTTTCGTGAATGGTTATTTTTGCGTTTTTACTATAACACATATTCGCGAATTCGCATTTGAGATTTAAAAATTTCTGCTCATTAATACAATAATCATAAACCTTCTTTAATACATTAATTCTCTTTTTTCTGAAAAGTTTTATACTGTATAATACATTAATTTTCATTACTGTATTTTAACTTATAACAAAAATAAATTGTCCCCCTTTCCTTTCAGACAAAACAATAATTTATTCATTATATTAAAATACACTAAAAAACAGAGATAATAAATTCAATTTCCTTTAGTTCAGATAAAATAAAGAAAACAATTTAACTCTTTTTAATAGATTCCCATCATAATACAATAATTCTTCTTTCCCGTTATCACGAACAATGTTTTTTTTCTTCAAATAATAGAATACAGTAGGCTAAATTGTCAAAATATGTTTACTATAAATAGATACAATATACAGTATTAATAAACTTGTTAATATTAACCACAGTAGAGATCAACCCAGTATTATAAAGGTGCCACCGACATCACTGAAATCCGACTGAATAGTCTGGCTCAAAGTCTGGCTGTGTGAGTTCTTTAAAGTGAAAACAACGAGCTGATATGCTAGCAACATTTTAATTTGGTATATAAATATAATTAAATTAGAGAATGGTTTAGGACAGACCAAGGAGGTTTAATAATAAACCTCCTTGGAGCAGACCAACACACTATAGCAGCAATCTTCAATGCCTTTGCTGTGAAAGTTTTTTAAATCTATTTAGAAAGGGAAATATTCATGCACTATTCATTCATTTTCCAGTCACATGATGCAGGTGTAAACTTGAACTTTAAAGAGAAATTGAGAAAGTATTTCAACCAATTGTATGATGAGATGGTAAAGAGATCTCTGCAATTAACAATTACTAGCGTCAGTGAAATTTAAAAAAAAAAAAAGATTTGATTATTTCATCTGATAAATTTTATAATAATTACTGTAACCTAATTAATTTAAAAACAAAAAATAAATGATATGTTTTGGAGTTTGTTTTTTTTTCATTAAAAAAGTTAAATGTACACTTTATTAAAAATTAAAGATTTAGCACTTAGAATGTTTTTAATGATTATTAATATTTGCGAATCTTTATTTTTGCGACCAAATGACTGCCACGAAACTCGCGAAAATATTGCTCTCGTGAAAAAATCCATATATACAGTATTATTCTCTTATTTAGTAAGGAAAGGGTATAAAAGTTTTCAGTATTACAGTAGTTTTTGTGCTCAAGAAGTAAATTCAATATTTCATTGACATTTTTTTTTGTAGGTCACAGAACCCAAAGTGATCGTCATAAAAGTGGCGACTCTGGCGAAGAAGAATTAGATTTACTTTACGATCCATGTTTGAACTGCTATTTTGATCCCAAGTCATGCAAATATTATGAACTTATTTGAAACATAATAGTCATGAATCATCTCCGTCCATCAGTTATCAATCTTATTACTAATGCAATAAGTTATGCAGTTTTCATTTTGTAGTGTGCAACATTATCTCGTGACCAATATCTCAAAAGTGCCTATAAAGTGAACTTTTAAAATTATTTTATGAAATGTAAAATAATTATTACCCTTCAAAAATGTTATTTTTTTAAAAGAAATCTTATGAGAACCAGCGAATTAATAAGATAAATTACACCCTAAATGATTTTTAACGAGAACTGTACTTAAGTTATTTATACATACTGTATGTTAAAACTCATTTTTTAGTAAATATTAATTTTGAATTCCATTGGCCTGTTTGCATTGTTAAAAAAATATTACTAAAACATTTACTACTAACCCCAGATCTAACCTGTAAACACTATGACTCATAGCTGTTAAACTACAAACATAATATAGTAACAAAGAATTAGATTGCAATGTTTTTTTTATCTGTTAAGAAAATATTTAAAAATATGACTTTTTTTTTTACACTTCTGAAGACAGTATATTAGTTATTCTCTAAACCATAGGTTGGCAGCCATGGGCACATGGGTACTCTGACTATTTTTGATGTACCCTCTCATGATTTTGCTCATAGTGCTAATATATGCTTAGTAAATATTAATGCTTTACAAAACATCATTAATATAACTTTTTTTTTTTACAATTTTTTTAATTTATTGACTGAGAATGTAGTAAGAATAACCTTAATTATTTGTGAGAGAACATTAACGTCTAATCCATTTATAAGAAATTTTGAAAAGAAAATCAAACGTAGGAAGAATGAATGTTTTTACTCTTTAAAATATGTAGGTATAAATTAAAGTGGTTTATCAATGATTTTTTTTTTAATTTATGTTTAGTTTTATTTAAAAATATTTGTTTAATTAATCAATTTGGAAAATTTAAACTGAAAGATATAAAAATTTGCAAGTTTCTATGTTGTTTAAAAAAAATCAAACCCACGAGCTGACGTCAATTTGACGTAGCCAAATATAATATCTCGCTGCATATCTGGGATCAAGACGCTATCACGTAGACCATGGAGCCACAGAGCAGAAATTACGTTTATATATAGAGGTCACTTTAGTTAACCGATGTTATTACTTAAAGTTTTGAATAAAAAAAAGATAAAAAGTTAATTTCTTCCCATCAATATAAAATCCATAAAATTTTGAGATAATTCTTGGGATTGAAGTTGAAATGAATTTTAAGAAGAAAAAAAACACCAGAAGGCTTTTGTATGTTATTAACTTGACACATGACACGATAAACAAAATGTTAACTATTATTTCCAAAGTTTTTAATAATATTTCTTAAACATTCTTAGAGATTATATTTTTAATGCAAATTAAACACATTAAAAGTTTATTTTCAGCCTGCTTGTTTCAAGTATCTTTTATAAAAACCACCAAGCCACCGACTGCAAATAAAAAATAATAAAGCTTTGAATCACTGATCTACATTCTGATTGGTCTGTAAAGAAGTCGTCCCCTATTTATGTGTGATAGGAAATATTAGAAAAGGGATCCAATAAGTGACAATTACCGTGTTTTTTAACATCTGCACATCTATTTCAGTCGTATACGCCAAATGGTGGAAAAAGCTCAAAATGATAAAAATATTATTATTCACCCCTTCAACATCATATTGGGTATAATACATAGTAGGAGTTATGGTTCAGGATAAGGGTAAGGTTAATACTGTAAATTATAAAATAAAGCTGCTATCCATTACTAAAATGCCAATTATTGGATCCTGGTTCTAGACTCTTGTATTCTGGTCTGACAATTCCCAGTCAACCACAAATACTATTACTGGAATCGGCGCAATTTTATTTTTACCAAGATCGTCATATCAAGGGTTGATAATTTGCTACATATGGACATAAAAGTCGAATTTTGATGTATTTAAATGTGTTTAATTTGCATTAAAAATATAATCTCTAAGAATGTTATATTTTCCAATGATCTTACTGTCAACATCTCTAATTTCATATGTAAGGTCATTTAGTTTAGGGTTGATGTAGAAAGGTCCACGCCAGATGGGACACAAGCTTGCTGTGATGTCGTTGGCTGTGTCAGACCTCTGAAAATTCTTAATTTTCACGCAGTCTCCAACTTCGAATTCTCTAACGCTTGATTTTTTTATCAGAGATCTGTTTCCGATGAGCCTTGCTTTGTCATGGATTATTTCCATCTCCTGTTCAACTTTAATTGACAGCTGCTCAGTGATTGGTTAAGATGCATCCACAGTATCCTAAGGTAGGTTCATTTCCTAGCCAAGGAAAAGCTTAGAAGGTGTAAAGCGTGTGGTTTCAATTACTTTGGATCGCAGTGCTAACATAAATTCAGGTATGTAGCTATCCAAAATTTTTTGTTTCTTGTCAATATGACTTCTAATAAGTCTCATAATGGTTTGTTTTAAAATTTCTTTGGGGGCAGAAGATTGTGGTGTGAGAGTCTTCTATGTTCCACAATCTACATAAGCCCTTATAAAGCCATGAAGTAAACTGGGAGCCATTATTTGAAGTGATTCTATTGGGAATTCCAAAACAACATATGAATTCATAAAGATGTTTAACTATGATATTAGTTGTACTTGTCCTAAGGGGCCAAATGTGGGCAAACCTGGAAATGCGTCTACCACCACCAATAAAAATTTAGCATTATAGGTGCTGCCTCGCACATATTGGCCCTTCAGTCCACCCCAGGATACTGTAGAACATTTAGATCATTCACCTCCATTGATTCAAGAGTAATAACAGCACTGTTTATATTAAAACAGGTGAAATATGCAGAAAAAGCCTCTACCATTTTATTTTCATCAATAAATACATCTCCAACATTAATTTGTTTTATATTAACAAAATTCTATTTTTTCATGCTTTTTAGGTGAGAAAACAATAATTCTTTATTATTTACCACTCTCTGAAAAATACCATTTTCATATTTTCTCCTTGCATTTCTTATTTCATTAGATAATAATTTTTTTTTAAGCTTATAATAATTAAGATTAAACAAGGATTTATCCTTGCAATAGATAGTGAAAGCTCTATTTTTTAATTTAATAGAGGACAGCAAACCAGAAGTTATCCATTTTGGTTTCTTTTTATTAGATGAGTTACTCTAAATGACCTTTACAGGAACATGTGAGTCAAGAATTTTATTAATTTTTACAATATACCTCTAATCATTGAAAAATTCTTTATCAGCAAAAGACAATTCTGGAATTAAATCAATAAGATCGTTATTTTTAGCTATTATATCAGCAGATTCATAATCCCTATAACAAATCTCAAAATTATCATTATAGACATTAATCACAATCTCAAAAAAAGATTGAAACATGGTCACTTTTTCCAAGACTCTGCAAATATATTATCAATTGATCCAGTATTACTAGAAAAGATTAAATCCAACATGGAACAGCTATCATTTCTTAATCTAGTGGGCTGCTTAATGTGTTGATTCAAAAAAATAATGGCTACATAGTTCAAAAAATTTCCACCCAAAGTCACATTCTTTATAACAGATATATTCATTTGACCAGTCAATATTGGGAATATTGAAATCACCAATTAATTTTATATCATTATATTTATATTTTTTTAAAAAGGATAAACCAAATTTAATAGACAAAATTAAATCATTTTGGTAATCATCAGAGTTTGAAGGTCTATAAATCAATCCTACAATAAATATACGTTTTTTATCCAGTTCAAACCACAACGCTTCATAATTAATCCCCATATTCTCAATTAACTTTAAATTAACAGATGATTTATAAAAAATAACAATACCGCCACCTTTTTTATCTTTTCTTAACATGTTATAATTTTGTATTTCAATTTCTTCATCAGTTATGCCATTGTTAAACCAAGTTTCAACTATAGGCGTGTTCATCTATAGCCAACTTTTTGAATTATTTAAATAATTCGATACTTTTTCATTCGTCATTAAGCGCATGAAATGAACTNTACCGTTCGTCATTAGAAAATCTCGTTTATTTCATGCGTTTCATTTCAAACTTTCTGAACCTGCTTGAGAGGTAGGTTACTTCGCATGATTTGAGTTTCAAAATGGCGGATGAAAAAATGTTATCGTTGCTTTCACCTGAATTTATTAAAAGAATTGAAATTGTTATGTAAAAACTGAGTGATTACAATATCCTAGATGATAGGATAGCGATAATTTTTCATTCTAATCATCTGCAATCTTAATCATGATTTTACATTCATTGTTTTGGGGGAAAAATACTTTGATTTTAAATATCCCCGTAAGTAAGGCTGTGCAAGTCTTTACCTGAAAGGATTAATGCTGTAATTTGAAAATGCTAGCCTTTGTAAAATAATCTTCAATACAAAGATTTTTTTTTTTTTTTCATTTTAGTAATAGCCTACTGTAGAATTTTATCTTCAATTGCATCGGAATTATTATTGCTTAAAAGCATACTAAACTTTTTTATTAAGATCGAGTACTTTGCTACTCAAAAAGGGCAAACTTTGATCGTTCGTCTATAAAATTAAATGTTCACGTGACCAGGTATAAACCAAATGAACAAAACGCACTGAAAAAATCTAATGACGTACATGCCTTATAGTGACTATCAGGATCATGAATAGATATAATACATTTCAATTCGTCAAGTTTGTTTAAGAGATAGTTGGCATTCAAAAATATACAACTTAAATTCTTTGAAACTGATTGTCATTTTGGGACAAAACTGGTACTCTTTGATGAATCATCAGATTCTCTATGTATAATATCGCTAGCATCACCAGGTAGCAATAAGTCATTATCACTTCCATTAGACTTAACTTCAGGAATTTTTTTTTTTCTTCTTTTTTTAAAACAACAATTTTAACTCTTTATTTCGATCAGGAGAAAATTTAACGTTCTCCAACAATTTATTTCCACCTGCTCTCGATTTTAAAGCCAACCTTAAAAAAACAAATTTGAATTTTTCGTTCACAAATGGCAACAAAAGAGGACATATTTTGTCAACAGAAGTTTTACCAATTCTGTTTTGAAGAGATAAACAGGAATTAGACAAAAATTCAAGGTTTTTCTCAACATTTGAAATAAGTTCAACAGCATCAATTGACTCATCCAAACCAAAAACCACCAAATTTTTATTCCGACACTTCTCATCATCCAATTTTACTATCGTTTCTTTTAATGCAGCATTGTTGTCAGATACAAATCAGAAATTGACTGTCTAATTTGATCAAGTGCATTCTTTAAATCAGTTTTGTTAACACCAGTTTCTGAAGACTCAGTAGAGAACAAATGAGCAT
Source organism: Euperipatoides rowelli (assembly GCA_003024985.2). Taxonomy (NCBI): domain Eukaryota; kingdom Metazoa; phylum Onychophora; class Udeonychophora; order Euonychophora; family Peripatopsidae; genus Euperipatoides; species Euperipatoides rowelli. The sequence goes on along the minus strand of PXIH01S0003581.1, from coordinate 6,151 downwards.
TTTCAACATCCTTTTCTAACTTAATTAATCTTTTACCCAATTGACCCATGTTACCTTCCATTTTCACAAGTTTAGAGTCATGACTTTCAAGTAAAATATCAACCTTATCAAAACGAGAAGACATTCCAGAAATGTTAACAGATATTTCACCTATCAAGAATTGAATATTCAATTTAGGCTTACAAATTTCACACAGCCAATTAACCTCAGGTCTTTTTACAATCTTGAAATGAGCATCGGTATAATTTCCAAAAGATGTGCAATTTTTGTGATACCAGTTTAGGCACATATCACATGATAAAACCTCTTTATCACTATCTTTTACCTCAATCGAACATTTTATATATCTTGTGATAGGTCCCGGATTTATTTCAACATTACCGGAAACCAATAAAAGCATCGATACAATTTTAGACTCAGAAAATACTAAACCGATCTTCACAGTCTTTAATATAACATGTCTTAATTTATGTCTTTTTAAATAGAATTTCACTTTATATTCAACAAATCTGGTCACATTAGAGATAACAAATAACGCTTACAGCTTAAGATTTGAGCCGCTGATGATCTGAACATGTTGGCATTTCTTGAATCCAGGCTCATCACATGACAAATGATAAAAAGCAAATAAAATTAAACAAATAATTTTCAGTAATTTAAATTTAATCAACACAGATGAATCTCTCCACATCATTTTTAATCACGTAAGAAAAATAAGATTCTTGGTATGTCAAAATAAAATTCAAAAACAAATACCACTTACGTATTGAGGTAAAAAGTTATGAAAGCGAAAAACTAGCCATGTGACAAGCAGATTTTATATCCAAGTAATCACAGAGAAATAAACTTCATCTAAAACAGCAAATTACTCAATTGAATTAATTATTGATAAATTATCAATATAAATACAAATAACTTATAGATTTACATTATATCCAAGATAAATTTACGTAGATATTTTGTATTTTCTTTTCTTTGTATAATCTTATTTAATTTCCTCATTTTCCAGTTCCCCCTCCCCAATATTGTACATGCCTTGAAAACACCTAGATACAGAATCTTTATCTTTATTTATTTGATTTAATAAAAACAGATTTTAAAGAGTAAAAATAACATGCATTCTTCTGATGTTTGATTTATCTTTTCAATTATTTGTACCAATAATTTTAATATTTTAATAATTATGGTATATGATTAACTAATTTTTTTTTTAATTTTTTTTTTGTACATCATCTTTTGAGTATTTTTTTTAAAAAATTAGCATTGTGCCCTTGAATGTAAAAAAAATGGCCAACTTCTGCATTAGTCACTGGAAACAAAGTAATCAATACAATATGAGGAATTAATATCACACATTTATATGTATTTTTTTTATAATTTTTAGTTGACCTATAACTTTTAAATTAACTGTGTATAATATTTTGATGGCAGTTTAGTTTAAAATGCATATACTAGTATTTGTGGAATATTCTTAAAATAATCTTCTATTGTTGCTATGACAAGTCTAATCACTTTCCCCGGGTCTGTTTTTAATCAATTTGGCAAAAAATCACTTTGTGTTAGAAATAATCTTATAATCATTCGAATTAAAGTCACTTGAAATTTTGTTTCGAAGTTCTAAGTAAATATTTTTGAATTTAAGATGTTATTTTTATAACTAGAAATGGTCAAGATTTTGACAATAAATATATTCCGAAATTGTAAATACTGTATATTTTTTGTTTGTTGTATTTTAATATTTTTATTACCATTTTCTTTTTCTTTTTTACTTTTAAATACTGTAT
>PXIH01S0003577.1:42976-54272 GCA_003024985.2 Euperipatoides rowelli | reverse complement strand
CTTACATCATCAATATCTTGTAATCAACCCTACCTACAGGATAATTTTAGCAATACCATACCGAGGGGGAGGTGCTTAAAGAACTAAATTATAAATTTCATTTCTTAATAACTTTATTTTTTTTAACCAAGTGGAATAATTTTTTTTAGTAATTTTCTTTGATATGAAATTATAAAAAAAAAATTCCATTTTGTGTGACCTTTAAGGGAGAAAATGATTATCCTCTCAATTTAGATATAAAAGGGTTAAACTATAATTTAAAAATTTGTGATCAATTCAGACTATTAAAACATGAAGTGTTCGATTGTTTTAAAAAAACATTTTGAAAATTCCATGTTAAATGATTTGTATTTTTATTTTTAATATAGCCTCACTTTTAAACACCATTTTCAGCTTTTTTGGCAAGTAAGTTATTATCTATTTTAAATCTAAGAAATCTCCGCCCCCCCCCCCCCGACCCCACCCCAAAAATGAAACTTTGAGGAGGCTTTAAAATCAGACCTAGGTTACTGGTTACATTTTATTTGAAAGAAATAAAGCAATAATATGAGAAATCTCTTTTGGAACAAGCAAGGGCCTAGTGAGCCTGCTTCACAATCAAGTTAGTCACTCAATTATCAATAACAAAACTAATAACCATCATTTTGTGTGGGTCTCGGTTCCAATTTTTTTTTTCAACCAGGGAGCTCCCTATCCTTTGACATCCCATCAGCCTAGACTGCAGGGAAATAACAAGATATAGCAAACTAACAATTAGCGCATTAAGCCTCTTATGGAATGATGCCTTCCAAGCTGTGGCCCAGAGCAGAAATTCCTTTGATTAGGACTTGGCTTCAGTCTTAAATGTCAAACAATTTAGGTTACAAGACAATAAGCGACTCGAGGTTCTGTACCACAATTTCTCTAAACCACCATTACAATCAATGCATGTTAGCTTTATGACAATTTAATTCTACAACGCTACGACTGTATGTGTTTCAAACGGGCCCTTCCAATTTAGAGCTTAGGCTCCATTTGTTTGAAGCAATGGGATGGAAATTTCCAAGGGAGTGAAATGGTAAAGGTTTTACAAGAGGAAGAAGAGAGAAATATTCATTAATGGAAGGATGAGCTCCTGTAGGAAAGGACAGCCTTGTCAATTCTTAAGCCAATCATCTAAAAATCAGAGCAACACAGACTTGGCAGAGATATTTTCACACCACACTTTAACGGGAATAGAAACTTTATTAATTAAAACGACAGACAGAGGACGTTTTGGCTTTATACAATATTTCAATATATAAACTATATGTTTCTTTTAGGAAGGGAAATAAATATAGTTATATAAATAAACAAACCTAGGATTGATCTCCAGAATTAAGATAATTTCAGATTCTTCCTAACTGAAATTAGATTTTGATTCAGAAGTAGGCTTACTCAATTATAAATTGATGAGTCAACTCATTTAATTCTAATCTTAGAAGAAAAAAAATTATATCGCACAGATATAATTTTAATGATATCTGTGCAATAAAAAAAAAATTAATTAAAAAACTTTTAAGTATATAATTGAAAAATCAAAATCACAAAATAAAGGTAGGCTAACAGAGGATTATTATTTTTTTTTTTTTTATGTTAAAGTCATCACTTTAAAAAAAATCAAGTCAAGCATTTACAGTGGTTACACCAGAGAGGACTGTAGCTAGGATGAAAAATATATGAGAGGGCATTCAAATTTCAAGTTTAGGTTTTTTGGTCAGATTCCCTGAACTGCCCACCAATATGGCTGACGGTAGTAAGTTGAAATTATCTAGATCGGCGCTCAACAAAAGATTATTTCACATCTAGATTATCCTAGGGTTCAGGGTTGCGGCAAGGTTAGGACTGTAAAGAAAAATATACTAAAATCGTCAATATAAAAATACTAATTCCATTCGCTGCTATGTTTTAGTTGTCACTCAACTCTTAACGTTAATTACATTGGTGGACAGATTACGGGATTTAACCAATAATTCATTCAAATTACATAAGTTTTGAATAATTAAAAATTTGCTTATTTAAAAATTAGGGGGGAAACTTAAAAAGATCCCTTTTTTTTCAAGGTAGGAGATGGACATTGTAAAGGTAGGGCAATGCCCCCCCCCCCAGCACCAGAGCCTTGATCTGAACTGTAGTTTGGTTCTTAAAATATTCAACTCAAATCCAAATGAGTTCTAAATTTCTATAGGAATATATGGAAATGTAAGAGATAATACATACAGGATCTTTATTTATGGTACTGTATAAAAAAAAAGAAACAAAATTGTATTTTTCCTGTCATTTTTATCTAAAACAATAAAGAGAAAGAAAGATGTCATTTTAGGAAGGAGGGCAAATTGAGACCAGATTAATTAAAAATGAAAGGTCGATTAAAAACAACTGAGCAAAACATTTTTAAAAGACACTTTAAAAAAATAGTTTTTTTTAACTTAATGAATAAATAGAATATTAAATTAAAAAAATAATTAAACATAATAATGTTTCTTAGTATTTTTAAGAAATATTACAGTATTTTACAAATGACTCTATGATGAAAAATAAAAAAACTGAAAATGAAAAAGACTTTATTTATCTATGACTCAATGATGAAACTCAAATTGAAACGACTCAAATCGAGGCTCTGATGAAATACTTACCCCCCCCCCTCCCACCTCCTTTCACATGTTAGTTCTAAAAATCCAAAGATTTAAATCTGACATTAAAAATTTTACGCATTTTATTATTATATTCACAATGGATATTAAAATAGTCAATTTTAAAATTTTAATTCAATACTTTTTACAAATTTAACTGCATTGTCTGTGCTTTTTAAATATGTATATAAATTAGAGAGTGACCAAAATAATCAGCAATTAATTTTTTTATTCTTCTCTTACTTGTATTCCATTTGTGTAGAACCAGATAGACTTATGTGATTTACATTTCACTTAGGCCTTCTATTCATCCCTGTTTTAGACACTCCACTTTTCGTGCTGTTTGTCCCTGTTTTTTTTTAATTTAAATTAAATGACAGTTGGCACAAACTTTACAAAATCAAGCCACTTGTAGCACTAGAATTTATTTTTCTCTCCCTTTGCACATTCAATTAAAACTTTTTCTATCATTGAATGCATAAACAAGTTAATTTGCTCACCTATGAGCCCTCACCCATATATGGTTTCTACGGGAAGTCAGCTCCCAAGTTGTTTTTCATGGAAAGGAAGGATGGGGTGGGGTATTATTAAATTTTTTAAACTACAAAAATAAGATTCCATTGTTTTGCAAACTTGTGTGCCCTATCCAAGTTTGCAAAAAGCATCGGACAGAAAAGATTCCAGTCCACACCTACCCAATAACAATGGAATCTTATTTTTGTAGTTTAAAAAATTTAATAATACCCCACCCCATCCTTCCTTTCCATGAAAAACCTCTTGTGAAACACAAATAAAACAGTACAATCGCTAGAACAAAGGCGCTGTCATATGAACATATATTACAAACACGGCTGAACACCTATCAAGTTATCAACCATGGACAAAGATTTTACATTAGAATGTACATGTTATCCGTTTCTCAGCCAAATTAATTTATCTTAAAAGCCATGCTAACACAACTCCATGGAATATATTAATTATATCATTCATACAATAAAAATTATTTTGATATTACATCCATATTATACAATTAGTGTGACTACAATCTAACTATAATACAAGGCCAGTTTGATCATGATGTCCTGTCACGCTGCATACAGAGACATCTATGGACAAAAATGTTTTCACTCTATTTTCTGTCCATAGATGATGCTGTATCCGTCATCTTTGACGGGCTTTTAAATTAGTAATATAATAGTTTGCTAACAGATGCATGTGTTTTTTTTTTTTTGTAATCCTACAAAATAAAACAGCAATGGTCACTCATCTTTATAGAAAAGCGCATGCGTAACATTTTTCACATGCTTAAATTACACGCATTTAGATATAAAACTATTTTATATTATTATTATTATTAGCATTTAGTATAAGATAAGATATACTGTAATACAGATTAACCTAATAAAAACCATATATTCTTTTCATTTGAATATTTTGAAACATACGTTCTCTCATTAAGAGATTTATATTTTTAATCGTTTCTTAAATGATTGTAGGAGGGATGGGGAGAGGAGGTATCAGGGGGATGGGGATATCTAGGGCCCTGTTGTATTTCAATTCACAATGGAATTTTCAACTAGTAGATAAATAAATAAACAAACACCTGCTTTGATTATCAATTATTTTTTTAATGAATGTGATAACTTCACAAATAATATTTAATATTTGTTCTGAAGAAAAAAAATGAATTCAGGCTAACAAAATAATTATTATCTGAATCGTTTATTACTATTACAAGCTGAAAAAACAACAACTTTAAATTCCTAAATGAAGCGTCTAATACACAATTACAGTATGGTACCAATATCTATTTTAACGCATATTATATTTTGCATAACATTTGAACTCAAAGTTAAAATAATAATAATAACAAAACTTCTCTTTTGATATTCTTTCATTCTGTATACAGTACTTTAATATATGGCAATGAACTACATTCCCTTGGTTTTGATATTTTGTTTAATTGAAAAAGTGAGGAGTAAAAAGAAACTAATTTTAACATGTCTCAGATGGTGGTAGAATTTGTCATTGTTTGTATTGTAGCCGTAAATTTTATTTTTTATATTTTTTATATAAATATGTGTTGCTAATGCCGGACCTTCACAGAACAGTACTGGATAATATGATGGTTCAACTATGTCTTGACTGCAAAGTCTGTCCATGTGAAAGAGGCTTATTAAGAATTAAAAATACAGTAAAACCACTCTAGTCCAAATTAATCTGGACCAAGCTCTGTTCAGACTGTCGAGTTGTTTGGATTGCACAGAATTTCTATATAATCCATTTAAAAAAAAAAAAAATTTTTTTTACTGTCTAATAGGCTGCATAACAATGGTAAGTCTGAGATCCTGATGCTAGTGCTCTAACATCTGGATCTCAGACCAACCATTTTTCTGCAGTCTATTAGACAACAAAAAAAAAATGTTTTTTTATGTTTGGACTAGACAGGTTTGAACTCCGAGGTTTTATTGTCTACAGATTCAGATCCCATTCTGAACTCGGGATGGACAATATAGCCAACAGTATGCATAAACGCTCGTTTTTATTTTTATTGTCTTTAAAAAAAAAAAANAGGTTTTCAAGTTTTTTTTTTTTTTTTTAATTTATTTTTGAATGTAGAAAGCTAGTCGACCTCTGGTCTAAAGTAAAAAAAAAAAAATTTATTTTCACAAAACTAATAATACAATAAATTTAAAGCAATTTCAACTCTCTTTGAGAGAGAGAGAGTTGCAGCTTTATTGCTGTTATTTTTCTCTGACTACCAATATTCTGACAATACAGTATTTGTTGTTTGTCTGTGTATTTTAAAATTATGCAACAAGGCCTACAGTAGTAATAAACATTGCTTTGAAATAAGAGTAGGCTAATATTATAAGGTAAAAAGATTTGAAGGAATTTTGTGTTAAAAAAAAAAAAAAAAGTAAATATTATTGTAGGCCTATTAAATATAAGGCCACAGGATTTATTAAAAATATTTTATGTTTATAAAAGCTATTATAAATTAAATGTTAGATACCATAATGCCTAGCTGAAAATGCAGATAGGAACCAATCAGATAAAAAAAAAATATTGAAAAGGTGTGAAAAAAATGTGCATGTTTTGAAAACTGATATAAAGGGGAAACCCAAGATTTTTTAATAGCGCCTAGTCTCCCAAGCACCAATTATTTTCCCACTCTATGTTCAAGATTGATTAGAACACATTGTGCATGTTTTAAACTCCTCTAGCATTTGGGTAAACATTTAAAAAAAATATTATTGCACCTGTTGATTATCATAGGGTTGTGGAGGGATTATTTATTAACATATTAGGANTCAGGGTAAGGTTAGGACTATAGAAAAAGGTAAAACTACTATACATTTTGGTCATGTGACTAAAATAAATGCTACTTGGGAGAGTAGACACTTTTGGATTTTGGAGCGTGTGTGTTGGAAGTGCGCAGCTTAAAGGTCAAACTGGACATCAGTCCATAAGTGAATCAACATTATAAACAGACAATAGAATTATTTAATATAAAGGTCTATTTCAGATATAATTATAAACATCAGCACAGTGGAACATTTGAATTTAAAAGAAAACAGTAATAAAAGGTGTAATCCAACTTTTTCAAAAGTTTTGCTCGAAATTATATTATACTTTAGAAAGTTTAAGTATTTTCTATATTAATCCCAGGAATAAACCAAAGATAAGCACTCACCGATAGATAAATCCACATATATTTAAGAAGAAAAAAAGTTTCAATGTTTATGAAGCTCGGAGGTTATTCGCTGAGCATCCAAAAAAATATTTTATTTATGGCTGAAGAGACTTGGTTCGCATGCCAAGTTTCACCAGACTAGTGGGAAGAAGACAGTGCACAAATATTGTTTCTGAAAACAAGAATCATTGTGAAACTTTAACATCATTGTAATTAATCAATAACCAGAAAGATTGTCTGGTCAGATTCTGTTATCTGCCCACCAATATGGCTGATAGTAGGAAGTTGAAATTATCTGGAAAGGCACTCAGTAAAAGTTTATTTCACCTCTAGATTATCCTAGGGTTCAGGGTTATGGTAAGGTTAGGACTGTAAAGAAAATACTGTGTATTAAAATCTGTGAGAAAAATGCTAATTTTATAAACAACTATGTTTTAGTTGTCGAGCGATTCCTATCGTTAATTATGTTGTTGGGTAGATGATCGATTATTATCTTACCTTTATTTTGAAGTATGGAATTCCATACTAATGAGGATCGAGGACTTCAAAGAGTACTAAAGAATGGATAATAACAGCGCCGAATATTTTATCCACAGGAGTGAAAGCAGTGGGAATTTTGAACATCAAAAGAGGGAAAAGACAGTTATTTAATCCAGTGCAACATTAAATTTGTTAGTCAAAATCTTAATTATTTTATTGATTTATGATCATATTCTTTACTGTTGTGGAATGAAAAGAATATTTTTAGATAGGATTTAGTTAGGAATATTTTAAATACTAGAGTCAGCAATGGTGAAAAATAGCAATTCAATTAATTTAATTTGTTTTTTATAATTGAGTTGGAAAGATTAATAAATAATTTGTGCTTTTAATTTTGTGTAGTACACTACACAAAATTAAAATCACAAATTAATTTTAAAACAATCGTGAATATTTTCTTTTAATAGTTTTAGTTTTAATTTCATCCTGGAGTCCGGAGCTGTACCCTGTAAGTATCTCTACTTTCAGGGTACAGCTCTGTGTGTTCATACTCTGAGCTAGTATAATTTTGTAGTGTTTATTTTGAGTGGTTAAAATTTCAGGTGGCAACCAATCCGAGTAATGTAATTATTGAAATTGTTTTATTTTTTAATTCCTGAGATTGCAATCACGAAACACATTGCACATAGTGTTTTAACGATCGACTGTCTGATTTCTGGAATTCCTATATCATTTAAAACTTTTGTCTCGTATCAGAGTGACGGTTATGATGGATTGAGATTACAGCTAAAACTTCATATATAGGATGGTTTTCATAAAATCAGAAATAGTTGTCCTAAAAACATTAGTCTGCGTACAATAAATATCCTACTTATTAGGAATAGGTCAAAGCTGGGCTTTGACCTATTCCTAATATGTTGAAAAGATCCTATCACAATGCCCCAAGCAGATCATGTTATTTAATTATCCTGAATTAATCGTATTTCAAGGAAGCATTTATGTTAAATCAATCCTATTTATTGCCTAAATTGTTTTGTTACATATATTCTGTTTTATCCCTTTTTAACTGTCTAACCTCCAAACCAGCTATGAACCATGATCTCATTAAGTGAGCCAACAAAAATGCTCTAACCTCAATACAATTAAGTAAATCAATCAATGCATCTAAACAAAGAGCCTAAATTGATAGAACAAGAACTAAAACAAACTTCAAAAGCTGGTCACTAAGCTGTTAAAAATGAATCAGCCATACATTTTTTAATACTTAAGTCAACCTGTGGATAAATCGACCACTTTATTTACAGAACAATTTAGATATTTAGTTTAAATCTGTGTATGGAATTTATGAATTGTTTTTTTTTTACTAGTTAATGTTATACAATGTTTATATGGTGTTATAGGATGTATTGTTAGCTCAGATATCAATCTGGCTAATTTTTAAAATGTAGAATCCAGTCATTGCAGGTTCGGATCCTGCTAAGAACATAGATTTTTTTTTTTTGTCTGACAATGGACCTTTAAAAGCACCTTCAGGTGAAATATAAGTCTTTAAGGATAGATAGTTTTTGTATATTTATGTAAGTTTATTTTATTTATACCTTCTTTAGTCAAATATACAGTATATGGTCAGTATATAATATTGTCGTCCATGCTAACTCAGATCGGGCCACCTACACACAAAACACAGTTATTATATATTCCATGTCAGAAGCGGGATGTGTCTTCTTGCTTTGATGGGAATAATATATTTAGGTGTGAATGTGATAATAAATTTCAAATCAGATAAGAGAATATAGTGGGAGTTTATTCTTACACTAAAACATAAATATTTAATATTAGAGCCACTGCATCTAAAGAGTAAGGAAAATATATGTTATGTAGGCTATAGACAAGAGGACATTCCAGAATCAGTCCTAGAGAAAAATGTTTCTACACCAGGGATGATGGCAAATAGGTGGCATGAGTGTCAAAGAGATTTTCAGCAGCACGCCAGACATTTAAGTTATCATTGAAATTTTTATCATATAAAATATATATATTCAAACTAGGGTTGCACCGATTAATCGGCAGGTAATCGGCCCTTTGCCGATTAATCGGTAATCGGCTTTTTTTTGTCGATTAATTGGCTTTAATAATCACCCATTTTTTTTGCTAAATTTAAGCTAGTTAATCTTACCAACAGACGTCAGATTTTTCTGAATACTGAAAAGAGAATATTTTTTAAGTTTGACTGCCAATTTCTTTTGATTAATGCACACACATAGAATAAAAAAAATGTTTTATTTAAGTTTATCATGTTTTTAAAAATATATAAAGAGAAAGAAAAGGAATTTTTTTTTTTACAAAAAGTATCAAAATGAAACACTTTTAAATTATAATGAAAAACATTAGAATTTCACCATTATCAGCAGTTTATTTCTTGTAGGTTCGTTCAAATTACCACCAATACTAAATACTCATTTTCAGTTCATAAANCTGGAGCACTTAAATATTTCAAAGTCAACTTATTCAGAAGAGCTAGTTGAGCCCACATGTTTTTCCACCCCAGAAATGGGCTATCACCTCTAGGCAGTAGTGATACATTTAAATACTGATATAATTCTTTAGTGCCATAATAAATAATATCCACTCTTAACTCCATTTGGCATTGCTTCCAAAGCCCATTCCTTTATTTTATTTTTTAGATCACTTCGTAGAAATTTCATCTTAAATCTAGGATCTTAAAAAAAGTAGATAAACACAAGCTTTTATTTTCTATGTTTAATGGAAAAATCTTTTCTCAATTGATGATTTAAGCTAGTCCCTTGTGGTAAGAATCCACTGAATTTATCATTTTGGACAGATCAGGATAAAAATAAATAAAATTGTAGGGATTATCATTGAAGTGGGAGATTCTCTTTAACTAGCTTCATTAGTGATTTCTTCAAATGGTTGCCGGTGTTCAATAATTTTTTGACAAGATTCCACTAGTGGATTTTTGTTATTCACCGCATATGTTGCAAGAGCTTTTGACTGTTCTTGGTTCATTTCTAGCATATAATACATTGAATTCTCCACTCTTCACACCAATCCTGCAAATCAAGGATGATCAATAAAAACTTTTCAAGGTAATTTGTTACTTATCTGAGGATAGAAATATATTAAAGGTTTTAAAAATGGTTTGTAAACCACCCTTAGATGAATTTTCATGACTAATCATTAATATTTTTTAATTGAAATATGTTAATATGTAGCCTACTGCAATGTAATGTAATTAATAAATAAGAATTTTTCATTAAGCTAAGTACTTTTAATCAAGAGTTGGCCGATTAATTGGTAATCGGCCAATTTGCTTATCAAGGATGGTCAATAAAAAATTTTCAAGGTAATTTATATTACCTATCTGAGGATAGAAATATATTATTTAAGGTTTTAAAAATGGTTTGTAAACCACACTTAGATAAATTTTCATGACTAATCCATTAATATTATTTAATTCATTGAAATGTGTTAATATGTAGCCTACTGCAATGTAATTAATAAATGAGGTATTTTTCATTAAGCTGCTAACTTTTAATCAAGAGTTGGCCGATTTATCGGTAATCGGCCGACTATTAAAGGCCGATTAATCGGTAATCGGCCAATTTGCTTATCAATGCAACCATAATTCAAACGTAAAATGGCATAAAATGAGAATCATCTTCATTTATTAAACAGCAGTGCTATAATTGCAGGCGTGACGAGTCCATTTATCTATATTAGATAAATATTAACATACATGTAGACCTACTAATGGAAACATTGGTTGGCCAAATGACATCAACTTTTGTTTAATTTATTTGTCACGACTCACTTACAAATCCTACTTGCCATCCCTGTTCTACACTAATGGGAAGTGGCAAGGACTCAATGAAAAGCATGAGTGGAAGTTTCATTTTCTCTTGGATCTTCGGATGCCAAAGGATATCTATAATTAGAAGGCAGGATTTAAGGCAGTAATGTATTTCTAATGAAAAGTTCATGACTGAAAAATAATGTTCCAATAATAAGAGCAGCAGTTGACAAACATTTGGTCCTATGTCTCGAACAAGACATCAGTTCATGTTCTAAAAAAGTTGATTATTCTATTCTTTGTTCCAAAGCGTGTCGCTCTTCATGCAGATGACCAGGTTCAAATTTGTCTACTATGCTTTCATGCATCAATAGTTGAATATTCGCATATATAGCAGAAGGGATTAATTAAATTTAGCACTCTTAAAGTCTTTCCCCTTTTAATTATTCTAAAAGTCTTTTACAAGTATCTTTTAAAGTATCTTATTTATTATTAATTGGCTCTTGTTACATTATAATTATGAATATTCTCTTTCTATACAGTAATTACATAATACATAATAATATTATCCTTAGTGGTTCTATTAATAATTTATTATTTTAATAATTCACATGTCATAATGGAGGGTGTTCTCAGAGGCTGCGAGGTTTAAATTTA
>PXIH01S0003573.1:6367-34011 GCA_003024985.2 Euperipatoides rowelli | reverse complement strand
CCGGATAAGTACTCTATCAATTTCTGAAATAAAATAATATGCTTTTTTTTTTGGATGTTTTTTGGTATTTTAATGAATCAGTTAAGTGGTTAAAGTGATTTACATGCCAGGTAAAGAAAATCCAGGTGATTATGTGTCTCGCTATATCACAAATACAACATGCACAGATAGCCGAGTTGAGAGAAAAAACATGGTTCCCTGGCATCAATAAAATAATTGAAGACACCTTAGCCAAATGTCTAGAGTGCAACGCAGTGACCAATGTGCATGGAAAATCACCTTTGCATACCACAGATCTTCCCCTGAGGCCCTGTCAGAAATTAAACATTGACCACAATGGCCACTCCCTACAGATTATCTTCAGGTCATCGTTGATCAATTCAGTCGATTCCTGGTGGTTGAAATTGTACCATCTACCTCAGCAGCGACCAACATAGCCCGATTAGTATTCTCTACTTTTGGGATTCCAGGTGTGCTCAGCCAATGGCCACCCTGCAATAGCAAAGAGTTTGCAGACTTTTCTAAAACATTGAAACACCGAAAGATAATGCCCCTATGGCCTCAGCTAATGGAGAAGTTGAACGTTTAAACCAGACCATCTCCAAGGTAATACAAATAGCACATTCCAAATGCAATGTTGACTGACCTTATAATTAAGTAAAATTGTCTTTTATTATTGAATAATAACGCCTTTTAAATGTTAGATTTTGAGACTAAATTAAGTACCTTGGTAGATCAGTGGTTAGACCATTATCCCAGGATGTCAAAGATCCCAAGTTCACATCCTGGGGGAGGGGAAAATATTTTTTCTAACTTAATATTTAACTAAATTGTACTTTTTTTTTATATTTCATAGTGATGAAGTTTCACATTTCTAAAAATATAAATACAAATAAAACTTATTCCATTTGCCTAACAAAAAAATTTTTTTAAAAAAAATATGTAACAGTATATTTTAAGAATAAAAAGAGACAATTTTAACAATACATAAAATGCTTGCTAGTTCAGCAAATAATTCTACAGTCAATTTTTTTTTTTTTAATTTTATAAAAAATTTGCCAAAACATTTTTTTTTTCAGCTTATAATTATTTAATATAAAGTTAATTAAATCATATTAGATACCATATAGATAAATAGACTAAATATTCAAATTCCAACAACTTCAAAAAAAAAAAAAAATCTCTTTTTGTTAGTTTTGCCAAACCCCCTGAGAAACTTTATTAAAAAAAATATTTTGGTCAGCTTCTAGATTTAACTATAAAAATATTTGTATTAAAAAATGGATACAGCTATTTTAGTTATATTTTGTAATGTAAGTCCATCTACTTAAAAATTTATTTATAAAATTTATGAGTAATTGAAAGGGTGAACATATAAAGTTGATTTTTGTGTTTCAGGCCAATTTCAACCTGTGTACTGGACATGGAAAAGATTAAAGGCACAATTTTTTTAGACCTTTTTTTTTTTTTTTTTTAAAGGAAGAATATGTTATCTTTGTAACTTTTCAGAAAGTCAGAAGAGATTGGTTCATGTTTAAAAAAGATGTGGAAAGGTCATAAAATGGAAAAATTGCTCTAATTCAGTTGTTACAAGAAATGATTTTGTGTGGGAGCCCAATAGTGGTGATAGAGGAAAACCATGTTTAGTTCAGCATGAACTTCCATCAAAGGACTTCCCACATACAATTGACTTCAAGTGTGGAACATCATTCGTCAGTATTCTGGAATAAAACCTGAAGTTATGAATGGATTGTTGTCAAACATGGAATATATGGCATTTTCTAATTTTTAATATAAAAATAAATAAAAAATAACCAGCGGATTCGGATTCAACCACCAATATGAATCCTACAAAAGACAACTTAAGCAATATGACATTGTTTCAACACATTCAGGAGACATTTTTACCTGATAAGGTATCCTGGCTTTGGGACCAGTGATTGCTGATTAATTTAACGACGAAGAACTGAAACAAATTAAAGTTGGTAATGCAAGTACCCAAATAATAGTCAAACAGAACTTAAAAAACCAAGTACAGTATGTTTTAACAACCCAATGAGTGTTAGTGTGGTAGTACTTGCATACACCAATGGCACAATAGGGTTGGATATAGGAGTGCTAAAGCAATACAAACATAAAAAAATGTGGTCTTAAATTAATTGATTGCAAAAAAAAAAGTATTTGTAAATGTCAAGTAGGAGATACGATTCAAAAGAAATTTAGAAGAAATTGTGCACTATTGTATTTTTAAGAAATCATTATTATACTGTACATAAGCGTACAATATCCCCTAATATTTTTGGCAGCAATTACTGTATTTCTGACAATGATTGACAATTCTTCTAGATTTATTGTTGGAAATTTCAAGAATATTTATTACAAGGAAATAATAAATTTGTTTTCCTCAATTTTTTTTTAACTAGATACTGGGGGAGAATACATTGAATAATTCCCAGCAAGGAATTTAAATATTTGATAGCAATCCCATATACAAAATTAAGTGAAGCCGCTGAAAGAAAAAAAGGGGGAACCACAACTGTATCATCTATAGTGATTTATTAAAAATACCCTACAAATTTTGTAAATACTTGTCCACTGGATTTAAATTGAGTGTTTGGATCATTCTGTTTAGGATCGATTCACAAATAAAAAATCTTGAATAGTTTGTCAAGATTATCTTGTAGAATATGAACCCATGCCTCTAATAGTTATCATATACGATATAAATAAACTAAGCTTGTGTGATGATTATGTAGTTCCTTCTAAAATGGAAGGCAACAATGATGTTGGTATCACAACTTGTGAGCCACATAAAAGACAATCTTCTTTGAAGTGAAATCCTTTTATTATTTTGAAAGGAAACTAGCACCGAAAGTTGCTCTAGTGGTCAATTGCTTATGAAGAAAAGTTAAATTTGAAACACTATAGTATAATTTGAGTGTTGATAGCATTTTTTGGTATATGCATGGAAAATACTGTATACCAGTGTTATAGTCCTTGAGGCCAGGTCTTGGCCTAGAGGCCAATAGCACTTGGTCTTGGTCTCGCCTCGGTCTTGTATCTAAAGTTGTAGGCCTTGATCTTGACCTTGAAATTTTATTATAACATGGACTCTTACTTGGTTTTGCTAGTTTACTAAAGCATCTAGCCTTGGTCTTGGCCTCTAAATTTTAATATCGGCCTCACGATTTAATTAAAATTTAGACATTTATTTATTAGCCAGTGACATTTTGTTAATAGCAAATAATTAATTAGATGCATGTCGTCAATAGCTTTTTGAATTATTTAAATTATTATATACTTTTTCATTCGTCATTAAGCACATGAAATAAACTAAACCATTATTATACCTTGTTAGAAAAAGTATTCTGCATCCAAGCAACATCTGCTCCTGCTGAAAGGGTTTTTAGCAATAGTGGCCTGTTTAGGCCCTCCATAGGCCTGTTTGGGTGATCGAATTCCATCTGACTTTGTATACATCAAATGTAATTAAACCATGCAGGCCTAATTAAGTTTATTATTTGCTCTAATAAAAAGAATGTTTATTTAATATATTGGCTTGGTCTTGTTCTTATCTTGAACTGAATGGTCGTAGTCTTGACATTGATCTATTGAACTATATGGTCTTGACTGTGGCCTTATTGACCAACAGCCTTGATTTTGACCTTGAACTCAATGGTCTTGGTCTTGAGATTACAGGTCTTAACAGCAACACTGAAATCTACTTGTTCATTTACAAATATAATATAAGTTGATCAATCTCTGCAGATGAAGATTTATGTCCTTGAATGGGCAGTATTTAATATGTTGCAAGGATTAAAGCTGCAATATAGCTGCTGCCAACACAGGAATTTGTTTATCTGTGCACGCACTAAAGGCTTAGTAAATTGTGTGAATTTACATCCAAATAAAAATTGAATTTTTTTTTTTTTTCAAAAATAATTCCCAGGGCCTCTTTATCCAGATGAGAATAGTTTTCAGTTGCAGTGAGTGAATGTGAGGCAAAAGCTACTAGATGTTCGACTCTATGCGTAATACCTCAAATTTTTTTAAAAAAAAAAAACATTTTTGTTCTTGTTTAAATAAATTTCAGTATCTTCCAACTTATTTAAAATGTGATCCAAATCTTTGAAATGCATGTTTACATCGTAACTTTCAACTAAAATTTAGATACAATCTGTATTGGAATTGCCAGCTGAGAGTTTATAATTTCCTGAAAGATGGCGTGAGCTGATGCGATACCAGACAGTAAAATGTTTTCTCAATAAAGTCGGTGAGTTTATCCTAAGCAAATAGGACCAAGATTTGTCGACCAAAACAAGTGGATAAACTTGTAACAATGTCCCACTTTGTAAGAAGAACTGAACGAGCTGATCTAAATATTTGCCTATTAATGGTAAAAGATAGGCCCCTATAGATACATTCTTAGGCTGTGATTTAACCAGACTTTATGGCAACACAAATCCTAAATGTAATATCATTGAGTATTATAACAATAAGCATTGCCCAATTTGAAAACTTTACAGGTATTAAACTGTTTTAATATAAAACTGAAAAAAGAACAAGATAAAATTGTTGTATGTAAAATAAATGATTTTTGTTTTTAGAAATTGTTTTATTTTACAAGATAATCTCTTGTCAGACCTCTTGTAAAGAAATTATTACATAAAATAAATGGTATAATTAAAATTCCTCAATCTAAAAATAATGAGCTTTATTCAGAATAGCTAATTTCAGAATTAAGCTAATATTTTTTTTTTTTTTTTTACACAAGCTTTCCAGTTTAATTTTTTTCTTTTTTTCCTTTATTCTGTAAGGCTTCTTTCAGATTGTAATATAATAGGCATTTATGATGTAACCCAATTATAGGTTAGATCCAATGTTTATCATAAGATAGNCAGATAAGTTTACCACATTTATATATAGTATAATGATCGAGTTACATACGTGTATAATAGGGTAGAATAAAAAAAATTAAAGTTTGATATTTCAAAAATAATAGTTACTAAAAGTTGTCAGTTAGTTTTAGGTATTTTGCCTGTAAAATGTTTTCCCGTTGTCAATGCTTTCAGAGTCCTCACCTCACAATCAGTGACTTTTTTAACATATACTATCATATACTGTACATTGTGGCTGTTAAATTTGCTATGTTAAGCTCAGGGTGTGTTAAATAAGAAGAAAATAATCATTACAACTTAAAAGTTAAAAAAATCTTAAAATGGTATTTGAAGCCTTGACTCTGCACTTGGACTTTAAATCCCACCTTTTTTATTATTTTGTAATATGTAGAAAAGAAACTCTAGATCTATATCAATTATTAAACTCTTATTCACATTATATTCAGTAAAGGTTTTTTTTTTTTTTCAGAAATAGATGGCTTCAGCTATGGCTAAACCAAGAACTACACAAATGATAACATGTCCAGTGTTTGAAACAAACAAGGAAATGTCTGATATTCTGCTTCCCATATATAGACCCAATTTCTGATTAAATCTACACCATCAAAATATCCAACTATTCCTGAAATATCTGCCACTGTTACTGACAAAATTGAAGAACATTTCATAAAGCATCCATACCTACAGCATCACATACAATATTGTAAATTATGCAAATACAGTAAATCATAAGTAAACATTATCAGTCAATGATTCTGCAGTATCGAAATGCATGGCATTGGCATGCAGCAGGTGCACAAGGAAACATTTAATTGTGCTATGCCGATAATGGTCCAGAATCATCAGATGATCCCCAAGACAATCAACATCAGATATGACTCCAACAGATGCAACTATGATTACCTTCCTTAGCCACAGTGACAGTTGATGTTTTGGACAGAACAATTGTTGCAATTTGCAACTTTGGTGCTTCAAAATTTTGGAATAATTTCTAAATAATAAAGTTGTTAATCAAACTAAAGTCAAACAGGAAAGAAAAATAAGTGAGGGGCAAAGTAGAGAAAAGACCGATATGTTCCAAGGAATTTATTTTGGACACAAAGACCAAACTATAGTCAGTCAGTTATCAAAAAGATTTGAAGTATCACCAAAAATCTAGTCTGGTCATGTTACACCAGAAACTGGTTCTGCTCAAAACATTGAAACAATTATTATTATTTCTAGGTTCTTCAAAAACAGCATTATCCAACAAACATTTGTTAGTAGTTGGATGTGATATCACAAATACCAAAACAGGAAGTAAAGGTGGACTTATACCTAGATTTGTGGAAAAAGCTCAAAAGACCATTACAATGGCTCATTTGCCAGCTCTATGGTAATGAGCTGTCAATTCATTTACTGGAAGCTGCTGATAGATCCACATCATTCAGAACAGAGCTTTTCTGCACCATTAGTAAAGTCATCTCGGGTTGTGATCAGCATCAAGTGACAAAGCTCAAGACAATTGAAATTTTGTTAGCTGGAATCAGCTAATGTGACTAAGTACTGACCAGCTGTCTATGAAGGTCTATTGAGCTAGTTAAATCTGATCCTAACAAAATCTCATTCACAAAGGCTGACTGGGCTATTCATTTTACTATGGTTATATGTTACATCATCCAATACCTTCCAACAACTGCAGGAACTCTAATAACTTTGTAACATGTGTATAATAAAAAATATTTCTGTACATGCTACCAAAGCATCAAGAAATCAAAAAGAGCTTTTCCACACACAAGTATAAATTATTAAAAACTTTAATGCATTTACAGTAGGTATTCAATGTCAAAAATTTTCAACATTGTTGGGATTCTGAAGATAAAACACTAGAAGACTAAAATTTCAGTAAGATTCAACTGAAAGTTTATAACAACTATAGAGCACTATTACAATTAAAATTTCCTTAAAAAACTTTTGATAGCATGTGTATACCATACTCATTAACTTAACTGTCAAAAGTAACAGATTAATATTTTTTAATTATTGATTTTCATATTATAATGTATTATGGGATATATGCTTACCCATAAAACAGGTACTAAAAAAAATTCCACTTAAAAAAAAAAAACGTTTGTAAAATGCATAAAAAAAAGTTATTTAAAATTAAAAAAAAAAGTTTAAAAGTTTTTTCGGGTCAGATTTTTTTTTTTTTATGAAGATAAGGAGAGTGCTGTTCCACTTGTAGTAAAGCTTGTTTTAATTTTTTCTAAAAAAACAAATTGGACCATAATAGCACAATGGATGAATTTGTGATTCTGTACAAGTATTAAAACAATTAGTCCATATGATTTCCAGCCTTTAGCTGAAGAGAAGGAATGTATATAGTAAACGCTATTCATTTCTCAACAATGATGTAAAAAAATAGCTCCCCAAATGTATACTATTATAGACAATGTTGTTTTAAGGGGAAGCTAAAGACAAATATTTTAAAAATTGAATTATAAAAAACCTTTAATTTTTTTTTCCAGGTTGAATTTTTTTTAGTAATTACTAACTAGTAGAAACCTGTCAAAATCGACTGTAATGTTTGGAACTATGCTTAACACTCCCATGTTATTTGCTTCCACCCGCCCCCCCTCCACATAAATGTCCAAGTCTATTTTCATTGTCTACACTAAGTATCTTTCAAATTTCAACTTTGATTTTGGGGCCCCCCTAGCACCCCATGTGACCTCCTAGGATATTGACCTTTTACACACATATTCTAGACCTCTAGGGTAACACAAATTTCAAATTTCACCTTCATCGGAGCATTTGAAAAAATTACAAACCTGAAGTCGGCCATCTTGAATTTGGCAATGCATTATGGGTAAGCATATATCCCATAATACATTATAATATGACCATTTCCAGTAAAAAGGCCTTAAACCTATAAGAAACAGGACCCGGAAGTCGGCCATCTTGGATTTTGTTCTAAAACCGGAAGTGACATTTTCTGACCATTAAAACCAACCTAACACAAAAAACCGCAAGTCAATTAGACAAACCATTGGGGAGAAAATTCAATTTAAAGAGTTTGGAATGACGGAATGGCAGACGGAATGACAGATGCACAGAGAAAATTTGCTTTTTAATATAATAATTAACTTTTAAAATCAATAAGAAAAATTGTTACATGTGACTTTAATCAACAAATTACAACTTTTAACATTGAGGAGCCTGGAAAAACTAAAACTTCAGCATGAAACAACGGTAACCTGATTACAACTTTGGCACACTATTACAATAAAAAAAAAAAATTATTTTTTTTGATGGCATATTCAATCCACAGTAGTGTTTGTCATAAGAATTATTACTTTGGCACAGAGGGTTAAAGAGCCTATAAAATCTCAATACATATAGATTTTTATGGCAAATACTATTAATAAATGGCTTTAAACTGTCAAGCTACCACTGGATAAATGCAAAGTGCAAGGAACTGTGACATGGCATACAGTATCATTTTGAAACAGGAACTAAACTAAAGAATTAAGATTGAAAACCCTACTACGGTAATTAAAAGCAAACTTTGTGGACTTTATCTTACTGTACCTTTTTCATCTTCAGACATTTCATCAATGGATTGAAATGTAAAAACACCATCAGTTTGTCTACATTCTTCAGTGATTAAGCTGGGCAAAAAAAATATAATTACCGGTAGCCATTTGGCTAATTACAGAGACGAATTTTAGCAAAAATATGTTCATAGCCAAATAAATTTTAATACTGAAATTTTGATTATTAAAATAGCATTTAAAAAATACATACAGCAAATAGCATTTGGCTAATTATGATTAGCCAAAAATGAGCAAATTCTTTAGTATTTGGCGAAAATGCTTATTGGCAGCTTAAAATCTGATTCTTAATCAGGTAAAATAAACCTCAATCAGTTAAGAATTGCTTAATTTCCAAAAAGATAATCCAGATCCAGAGAATGATAAAACCGCTGCAAGGCTTGAATCCTATCTAAAGCTATCATGAGAACCTACTCATCGTTATAAATCTCCTTAATATTAACCAAAAACCTATTCAGGAACTGATAATACACCACCTATGTGTAGCTCTGGTATGCTCTTAGATTTTTGGTTCAAATATTCAGTAAATTATATCAAGCAGAAATAGAAATATTGATAGCATTTAAGACATTTTAAAAACCACAGCTTTTGTTTATTTATATTCATGTGCATATTCTAATTATAACACTGTGCAACTATCATTATGCAATATGCCTTCAGCATTCTTATTGTCACTGTAGTTGGTGACATCTAGTGATAGCTTATGGAAACTAACACTTACAAACTTTTTAACGCTTGTTAATTTAGAGTTTTGAAAAAGGGAACTGATTATTAGTCAAAAATCTTGCTAATGGTTTTGTCATGTATGCTAGTGGTTTTGCCATGTACAGTATGATGCTTGCTTTTTGGTTGGAATTTACTGTATGCCCAACTTTCCTTTCTTGGATAAATGTGTTTTATATGCATTTTATTCTGCAGTGAAATTCTGTTTTCTGACAAGTTTTACTGCTGCCTACCTGAAGGACTGGTACATGTTTTAACTTCATTATTCTTTCGAACAGTCTGTTTAACCATTTCGTTTGCTACTATAACTTCAGCTTCAGTTGTTGATGGTGCCACTATTCTCTTTGGCTAAGTTATAAGATGGCTCCTCCTGCATGTGTCACACCACCAGGGGTTGATCTTCCCACTTTGTTACAGCCTCAAAAATCTGCATCACTGTAGCATTCTAGTATATCTCTGTTGATATTTGGTCAGTAAACAATCCTTAGTTGTACGGCTACATATCGAAACACTAGTTTGTTTCACTACATCCTCTGCAGATAGATTTTCAAGTGATCTTGAGAGTAATCCTACACTGTAGGTTAGATCAGTCTTGTTCCAGTCATTATGTACATTAGGGCACCATTGCTTAAGGAAAGCTGCTGGAGTTTATATTTTATTTCTTTTCTTTTGGTATCCTTTAACATGGGTATTGATACTGGTTTACTTCCTTCAAGATTATATTATTCAGGAATCTTTTTTGCATATGATTATTAACTTTAATGATATCACTGCTGTGATTGATTTCAAGTCATAAAAATATGTTTATCTTATGGTGAATTTAAAGTGTTTAAAGTTCCTTGATTAGTTTGAGTCTTGCTGATTGTTGTTACTATCAAGCTATCAACAACGTACAGGCCCACTAAGAGTTTAATGCCTTCTCTCTCGAACGTATAAGCATGGGTTGACTTTGCTGAATATGAAGCACAAACTTGACAGGAAACCACCAAAATGTTTATTCCAACTCATCCTACAAACTTGGTTTTTGTCATTGCTGTTCTTGAAATCCTCTGGTTGTTGCCTATACTGTACATTGTTTCTTTGTTGTCGAATACTTTTATTGAATATTATACGGTTTTCGCATGAGCAAGCATGTATTTCAAGACATGCTTGCACATGCAAAATGGGTATCTATGTGCTTTGCCATAGATGCAGTGTCCACAGGAATGTCTAATTAATTGAATATTAATGCCAAAGTCTTTTGTTTTGATGTTTGTCTTGATGAACCCATCTTTCATTATATAATTGCAGTAAAGAACTGTCTACTTTATTTCCGGTTTGTATAAGGATCCATTTACTTGAGTTTTATACACCACTTCTTATTTTTGAGTCAGCATTCTGTAGTTGATCTGAATTCACTATTAGGATTTCTGATTTTAGCTGTATACCTGAGAATAGATTTCTGGAAATTTTGGGAACCATTACCAGAACATATATTTTTCAAATCAAAATCCACCCCCACCCCCAACAGTTGATAAGACTTGAATGTTTATTTTTCCTGTCAAAACTGTTTCATTTCCAGGAGACTTGATCTCAAATGGAGTCAAATTCTTTATAATTAAAAAAAGAAATTTAGACAAGTCTTGTAGCTCCATTATCAATCCACCAAGCTGTTCAATTTTCATTGTTTTTTTTTTCATTAATTGACATCACTGCTACTCGTCACCCGAAAGTAAAATTTAATTTCATCTTGATTGCCCCCGTTACTAAAAAGTAGTACAGCTAGAATATCGGTAGAGATGTTACCCCTTTCAGAGCCGTGAAAAGATCCAAAACATGGATAAATCTAATTTAATCTTAGGCCCCCTGCTCCAACAAGTAGGCTTCGTATGTAATTTGATTTACCCAAAACACAATACTAAAATTATTGGCACAATTTGTTATATAAGAAGTAGAGTAATCCTTTACAGGATTATATATCATCAGGCTTAGGTTATTCATAAAACTATATTTATAATAATATAGAAATAAACTATGGCAAGATTACCTTTACTAATATAATTGTTTATATTAGTAAACTAACACTATGTAAATTAACACTATGCATTTCTTTCACAAGAAATGTAATTATCATCATTGCATATTAAGCTATGAGAATATAAAATTATGAATTATAATTTTCTAAACATGAAAACTATACATATTAAAATAATGGTACCTCATGTCAGGATGCTGACGATAATAAAATACATATAACAAAAAAAATCATGCATTAGAGAAATTATGACTAGGAAAATAATCCTAACTACCCCTATCTAAAATATTAAAAAAATATATTTATTATTATTATTTTTACAGAGCTCTTTGAAAATCCAAATTATTCTTTAAAAAAAAAAAAAAACTTACGTGATCATGCTTTATCACTAACAAAGTTTTTCAGGTCCCTGTATTGCTAAGATTGTCAATGGACTAACTTT
Source organism: Euperipatoides rowelli (assembly GCA_003024985.2). Lineage (NCBI taxonomy): Eukaryota > Metazoa > Onychophora > Udeonychophora > Euonychophora > Peripatopsidae > Euperipatoides > Euperipatoides rowelli. The sequence continues at coordinate 22,341 of PXIH01S0003573.1, read as the reverse complement.
GAGGGAATTCCTGCTTTGTATTGATATGTAAAAGTTATTGATCAGGCACACATCAAATTGTTCATTGCAATTTTCTTTCATACGATACATTCTTTATTGAGCTCGGCACATGGTCCTGGCTATACTAGCTTGGCAATGGAATGTATGGAAAGTGATACAGTATTGCCCGCTGGTTTCAACCAATAATTTGCCCTTTCATCATACAAACATCCCACTTAGTATGATTACTGGGATCTTTCCCATAGATAATTTGTAGCTTCAGGTGGTTGTTCAGCTCAAGAACTCTGCTTATAACAGAAGGCAAAATGATGTCACATAAATTAGATGTCCGATTGAAAGTTGGCTAGCTGATTTGTCTTGACTGGAATTTTTGTTGGTTATTGAAGCATCTTTGCTGTACGGTTGTTAAATACACAAAGGTAAGTCTGCAGTTGTTTTAGGCTTCCATATTCATCAGTTTCAGCAGCTTTCGGACTAGTTCCCCCCCCCCCCATTGATACTCGGACACAAGTTTTCACACTTCCATCCAGCTCTAGTTCTCAAGTCGTTCTACCTTCGACCAATCAAAATCAGTCATGGCGATTTTCACACTTATGGTTATTCCTCTCATTACATATTCATAAGTCTTTATTGGTTCATAAATCATAACATCACTGCAGTGTCCTTTTATGGAACATAACTCTTAGCAAAACAAAAAAATAATGTATTTTTTTTTTTTTTTTAAAAAAAAAAAAAAGAAAATGTCTTGGGTTTTTAATTTATATTATTCCCCAAACTTTAGGAAATCTTATATCATTTATATCAATAAAAATACTGATAAAAACATGAAATATTTCTAAATAATAAACAATCCATTTTTAATATATATTTAGTAAACACTATAAAAATATACATCTACAGTATATATACTGTATATATATATATATGTGAAATTGAGAATTCAAAAACTATAAAGTTTACTGTAATTATATCTTGGGCAATAATAGTATTTACTTACTGCTATTATCTTTGATATCTACACACACTATATGTGTATACATATAGAGGCACAACTGGAAAAGGTTCAAATGTGGGCACTTACTGCTGGCAATAGTATAGGCTATCCCTGCTTACATAATAATAATATACTGAATAAACCCTGGTGTGTTATATCGTTGCAAATTACTTTGAATAGTAGGCTACCCGATGACTTATTTTTGGTTAGTCTTTCATCTGCAATCCAGTTTGCAATCTTTGACTCAATGTCCTTATTACAATTGCAGCTATTACATTTTTTTACCTTCTTTGTTCAACCTTGTATTTAATATCTGGCTTGTTTTCATTATTTTATTTTTAATGCTTGTGTTCATTTGTTATTCTGTATTTTTTGTAAAATTCCTTTCAAACATTCCAACTCATCAAATGTTTTATACTCAACTTTACTGAGTAGCAGCCAACTGGATTGAAAGGCGTCAAATTTGGTAGGCAGCATATGTAAATTTTTACATTAAGTATGTTAAGGTGTTTTCACTTTTAGCTTTCAGCCCACCATTTAGCTCATTCTATAGATTTTTTAATTTTGCTATATGGTTGGACATCTTTGCCTGGTACTCAATTGAATAAATAATTGCAAATTTTGAATAGCTGATCTTTGGAGGTGACCTCAAAATACTGTTTCAATGCTTCCATCATTTTCTGATAAACTACATTTGTAATAGACTTATCAGTGATTTTGCATAACTAATTACCTCGTCATTATTTTTTTTATATTTCTTAATCTGTGTTGCTGTAGCTTCTTATTCTAACAGTTCAGGTTTTTCCAGCTTGCAGTCTAGTGCTCCATTGTAATCCATAAGTTTGAGATTTTTCCTTTTCCATTTTGCCTAACAGATAATCCTGACAATGGTTTGATAAGTTTTACTAAATCCGTGTTTCCTCGATGTAGTTTTCTTAAACTGTTTTCATTTAAACTTTTAATTTATATACTCCATTTATATAAAGCAGAAATAGAAATATCGACCAGCACTTCAAGGTTAAAGACATTCTAAAATGCACAGCTTTTATTTATATTCATGTATATTCTAAAAACTATAACACAGTGCAACTTTCATATGCCAATATGTATTCATAAGTGTTGATACTGTAACTGGTGACATCTAGTGATGGTTTATGGGAACTTTATAACACTTTGTAAAAATTGTAACAATTGTGTACATATATTTGTGGCCACTGGCCATAATCAAAATACTTTTATTCAAAATGTAATATACAGTACATATACTGTATTTGGTTAGTTATTTGTTGAATTATTTAGGTTATATGTATAGCCAGCCTATAGTATTTGATTTCTTATTTTTGTTGGATTTTTTTTTTTTATTAAACAAATATTATAAATTAATAAATTTGACTATTTAACAAAGTATTTATCGGCAAGATAAAGTAGGACTGTATTGTTAGGAAGCAGAAAATCCATTCAGATTTATTTATTATTAACTATTTTTAAAAGAAGTCAAAACTAATACGAAAGGATAAGCTATTTCTGTTAAGAGTATGGCCCTGTCAGGTACCAAACTAAAATTAGCCATTTTACCCTCAGGACCCATTTGCTCGTAACTTTATCAGTCGGTTCAATAAAACCCTTTTTGTTCCAAAATTTCAATTTTGTTTCTCTGTTGGAGGTTTTGAAAGCGCATGAGGGAGAAAAGCACAGAAATTATTTTTCCTTGGATTTAATAAAATAGTATGCCAAGTACTTGATCAAACACTGTTTATTCTATTCACAAGGCATGCAGTGACTGACTCAGTTTTAGTTTTTAAGTAATAGTTTCCAACTAGGCCTTAGCCTAGCTTGTACAGTTGAATAAATTAGTTGTTTGTTATTGTAATTTTGTTTTAAATTTGTATTCACAAGATATCCAATTCTTCCTCCCCAAAATAAAAAATATAGTCCTGTTTGTAGAATGACAAAAGCAATAAAGCAAATAGTAAAGCTGAAATAAAAAATAAAATAACAAATTGAAAATATTAGAGGGAGGATGTTATTTTTGAATTTAAATTGTTTAAATAAAATTAAAATAAAATTAAAAATTAAAATAAATTAATATTGTAAATTATGTGTATTAAAGGTTTGAATAAATTAGGAATTTTCCTAGGACTATTAAACTGGAAGAAACCACACATTTAATAAAAACTAATTAACATTTGAGCCTGGCTCAGTATTTCTAAAAACACAACTTTTTTTTCACATTTGTAAATGAACGTTAAATGATTCTATGTAAACTATTTTGTAACAAAAGCTAGTATTGTCAATTAAAGTAAATGTTATGTGTGTCTTTATTATTAAAAGTATATACAGTATAGCAGAGGAAAAAAGTAAAATACAACAAAATTTCCTGAAAAAGAAATCTTTATTTCCTTTATTTTTTATTATATTTTCCATTTTTTTTTAATATATTATAACTTTTTTTTCTCTTTACTTTCGAACAAAAATATGTACATTAACTTGGTTACATTTAAAAACTGTACAGCAAATTTATTGAAATTGAAACAAAGTTGAAATAAAACGTATTATTGAACTGAAATAATTTCGAGAAAAGTATTTGAAATGATTATTATAAATTTCTTCAGTAACAGTTGTCCTAAATATAGACATTTTGTTTTATATAAAATTGGAATATAAATATGAACATTGTTTTTTTTTTTTAAAAACACTTTAAATTTAAAAAAAAAAAACAATAAAAATCCAGCAAGTATTATTTAGTTTAAAAACAAACGAGTATACCAAATAAAATTACAAAGGCCTTTTTTTCACACTTACTAAAAAATCAATATTCCGATATGTGCATTCTTGGTGGGAATAAAAAATCCGAATTAGAAAAAAATTATGACAAGGGACAGCCTTGTTGGACCGTGAGGTCTGTGCTGACCATCATTTATATTTTGATATTTACATATATAGTACTTTAACTGTATAATTTTGATTACTAATGTCTTGTTGAACTTCATTAGTCATTGTTAAATGTGCAAAATCTACTGAGTTTGCATAATTTTAACCAATGATATGAAGAAAAGCAGATTTATCTCTTGATACAAACTCGGTTGTATAAAGGAGACGAAATTTCCTGGAAAATTGTTGATAAATTTTCAACAATCGAATTTGTAGCCAGAGATAAATCCACTAAAAACCGAAGTGTGAATGAGACCCAATACATGTTAAGATCAATAACTATGCTTCAATTAGTATCATGTGCATATAATTTCAATTTTTCATAAACATATTTGAGGCAGCCATATTTTTAACATACAAAGTTGAAGTTTTACAGTATCCTATAATATTGTAAATGTTTCAAAATAAAAGCAATCATGATCAAAAATTGGTTATCGCAACTAAATTTTTATAGTGTTACTATATAATGTTTTAAGAACATTTCTTTCAGTTTAATACACTATTAAAAAAATTAAACAACATCAAGTGTATATTAATCTAAATATAGAATCAGAATAAATTAATAAGATAATGACTCTCAATGCCTTCAATGAATAGAATGTTGCAACAAACCATATAGNATAACATCCTACTTGACTCTTCCATAAGCTAATATAAATATACAGTAATTGCTCATTCTAAAGTTTTAAATAACTATCATAAACTTCATTGAAATATATTTTATGGAGTTATAACAGTCCAATGTTATAACTCCATAAAATAAATAAATATAAGCAAATGGTTAATTTTACTTTTAGAACTGCTCAATACTAGACTATTTTTTTTCTTTATATAATACATATTAAAAAAAATCACAATTTACAAAAAAAAATGTCAAAAACACAATGTTGGTCTTTCTTAGCTTATGAATGAACTCCAAAGAATTTAAAAATCAACATTTTTTCCCTATAATAAATTAAAATAATCATACATATTTACTATAAATAAAAGGTGTACAAAGGACAAACAGAACCATTTGGGATAAATAATAATTTCACTTATTGGTTTCAAATAAACTGTGGTGTAAAGCAAGGATGCTTGTGGTCTCCCTTGTTTTTCAATATACACTATATAGTGAAGAAATCATTGATGAAGCACTAAACATTGACAGGATAAAATATGAGGAATGAACTTCAATAGAATAAAATATGCTGATGACATTACCATTTTCAGAGCAAGTAAGCAGAATTGCAAAGAGCCTTGCTAAAGTTAAATATGGAATGAAATTCAATATAGGATAGACAAAAACATAGGTTATTGGTAACAAAGTACACATTAAATACAAGATTGAAATGGAAGGAAAAATACAACAGGTAAAGGAATTTAAATATTTGGGAAGCTTGATAATGAAAGATGGATGAATTACAAAAGAAATTCGAACACGGATAAGAATGGCAAAATCTGCAGTTTGGAAACAAACTTCTAAAAAGATAACGTTTAAAATTGAAGCTGTTAAAATCCTATGTTTGGTCAGTTTTCTTATATGGATGTGAGACTTGGGTTTTAATCAAAGAATTGGAAAAGAAGAGCAACGCTTTTGATATGTGGTATGCAAGATTGTTGAAAATAAAATGGACAGATATGATCTGAAATGAGGAAGTGTGGAATAGATGGGGAGGTGATTATGGACAGAAAGGGAAATGAGGAAGATCAAGAAGAAATGGATGAATAACCTTAGGACTGGGCTAATGTCAACATTTCTCTGTATTAAAAAGAAGAGTTCAAGATAGAAATCACTTACAGTCCATGAACGTGAACCTCCACCTCGTGATAAAATAAATTAATTACACATACTTCCAAGTAACTAAGTTATTTTTAAACTGTTATCTGTAAAGACTAGGGTATTTTCCAATTAATAGTAAGTCTTAGGATATTTTTGATCAACTTAAAGTTTAGTTCAAAATTAAAACTTGGTGGAATAAAGAAATATTTTATGAAGAAAAAAAAACAGATCTGTTTAATAACACAAAATCTTCTCACATAACCCAAAATGTAATGGTTTTATTGCTACTTGTATTCATAATTGATTAATGCAAAATTTGAAAAATATAACTTTTAGAATAGTTATTTAGCTATAAATATGGCAAAGTTCAAGTCTCTTATAAAGAAATTGAAGTGTTTTATTTCAATGTCCTTAAAAACTAAATTTCAATGCAACTCAACATATTGTGCCATCAAGAAAATTATATACTGCATCTAAAGCCATAAAATTATTGATTATTTAGTTTCAATATCATTTTTTTTTTAAATTTAATAAACTGGAAACCAAGTACTTACACCAAAAACAAAAAATTATTTTTTTTTGTAATGTATTGCATTTTAACTAAAAGCTATGAGAGGCTAAGAGCCTATATGGTTTGTGGAGTGTTCAAGTGCCACAATAGGGAATACTCATTTACAGATAAGATTAGAGCATTTATAAAAATGTCATTATCTTCTCTTTATTCTATCCTGATAAAATATTAAGATAATATAAACCAAAAATAAATTAAAAATTGTGCACATTTATGTATATATGTCTCATTATCAAATCATTCCATGTATTTAAGAATTATATAAAACATAAGCCTAAACATTAATAAAATCATTTGTAAGATATTTCCATCCTGCATAAATATAAAATTGACAATAGAAAAAAAACTGTTTGCTGAAGTAGGGACATATTTTAGGAATATTAAATCTTAAGTCAAAGAATTATTGTTAATAAATAAGCAAAAACAAATTGTTCAACAGTTATCAAAAACTGCATTTCATCAATACTGTAAGTACTAGTGTCAGTAAAAAAAAGTAATAACGNCAGTTGGAAATTAATTTTTTTTTAGTCTGTTCATATTTATAACGTATTAAAAAATGTTTTTGTTCATACAAAACAATGTCAAGAAAAATGAGAATAAAAATTTCTGTTTAAAATATAAATACTAAACACACATACGCAAAAAAAACACACTGTATTCATTGTTTAGACACATTAGATCATTCAGTAACACAATATTTTTTTTTCCAAAATGAAAAAGAATTTAAGAACTCAAAATATGGAATATTAATTTAAAAAATATTTACAGATTGAGTGATAAATTTCAAAATGTGTTCACTCGATAGTTTTTAGAAATGTTTCAATTTGTTTTACTTTTTTTGACAATTCAAATATACAGTAGTTTGTAGTTGTCTCATTACACATAAAATTTCTAATTATGTTTTAATTCAGGTAACTAAAAACCAATGTTAACTAAAAAAATTTCTATATACAATTAGATTCATTAAAAAGATTCCATAAATATAGACAAAGATGTTTTGGTTTCTAAAATTATCTTAATTTATGTCAGTATCACAATTTTCAATCAAAACTTAGATAACTAAAATAATAAGGTCTATTTATTTGTAATTTTCACTAATTCTTTCAAAACTTAAGAGTAACTTTTATTAATGAAAAAAGCTAATTCATTAAGGACTTTTGAGCATAGTTAGATATCTTCAACATATTCAACTTTGTTTAGTTTGCAGAAATCCGGTTGTAATGTAGAATAAGTGTCTATGCTATTATTTGATAAATCAGTGGAGTATTATCCAAATACACTAAACAGAAATATACACCATATACAATATAGGCTAAATAGTTTGTCTGTCTTTATCAAATAAGTTTAATTCCCATATAAAATTTTTATGAATTTGGTATTACACCAGAATGTCATTCAATAAAATGCAACAATCTTTCTAGTTTAACTCTATCAGAAATTTTAATGAGATCTATTAACATAGACTATTGCATACTGCAAGAAAAAAATAATATAATTCAAACACTACCAAATTTCACAAAATATTTTATTAGATGTGTTTGTTTAAACTTATATTAATTTTTAAGAATAAAATATTGCTCAAGATTGTGATGTCAGTTATTATGCAACAATGCACTAATTTATTTTTACTCTATTATACAAATTATATTATGTTCATAATTATGTAGGCTATAGTTTGTATACTGTACTTTAAGAATAATCATGCAGCTATTGGCAGGAAAAATCGAGTGACACATATACTGTACATTTTCATTATTCCAGGAGCAATAATTTCAATGTCTTCAAATCTGCGAGATTGCTAAATTTCTTCAGTAGGGTTCAGGGGAAATGCCCTTGTCGGGCATTAGTCGATCTTCCCCTCATGTTATAACTTGTATTTTGGGGGTGAATTTGGTGCACTTTTATTGCAAAATAAAACACACACAAAACTAAAATTGTGATAAAAACCTAATAATGGAATACTTATCTTCGAATATATTTTACTTGGTCTAAACAGTTTTATTTTGTTATAATGGCAGAAAACATTGTTTGGTAATTATAAAAGCTATTTGACAGGGTTAATAATTTGCCTGGGAGGCAATTGTCTCATTGCCAAAATGGCTTATCCACTTCCTGGATAAACAAAAATCCTAGTTTAAAGAAATTAAAAATCTATTTAAAAAAAAAAAAAATAGGAAAGGGGAGGAACGAGTGTGTGTGTGTGTGTGTAGATTTTCTGTCCATAGATATCATCACTTAAATCGAACACAAAATCGGGGCATTTGCTATATATAAAAATTAGGATATTTAAATCAATGTTTTAAATTTTGCAAAAATTCAGAGCTTGTTTCAAAATTACAATGGAAAAATACTGCACTCGCAAACTGTAGAATTTAGAATGAAAATAATTTTGACTATTATAGGATCTTTTCTTAATTCTTCAATAGACAAATTAAAAATCCTACTTCTAATTTTTATTATTTAATGTTTACACAGAATATAAATGCAGTATATATTGTGTATTTTAAGAATTTCATTCAATGAAGGCAAATGATAAATGGTATATACTGTATATATACAGTATTTAAAAAATATACAGTATATGAGGCATATTCATAAACTAAGTACCGTTTTGATATTAAAAAACTAATTCATTTACAAACTTTTTTTTTTCATTTACTGTAAGTATATATTAAACTATTTTACTACATAGTTTCCACTATTATTTAAGCGTCTATCATATCGATTTACTAAATTTTGAATTCCCTAATCATAGAAATCAGCTGCCTGTAATGATAACCACCAACTATTCAGTTTTTTTTTATCATCAAAGAAATGCATGCCAGCAAGGAACCTCTTCTTAGAAAGAAGGCCAGAAGTCTTTGAGACTTGTGGAAAATGCTAAGTAAGAAATGGGTCTATCTGCAAATTTTTATTTTTAGACCGCGCTCAACATTAACCAGACGTTTCGACCAATGCGCACATTGTCATGCATATTCTGACGAACGCCATTATTTTCTCTGACCATTCCATCGCTCTTAGTATTTATGCCGTAAACCTTGAAAATTTGTTTATGAATCTCAGCCAGTTTGACATTTCTTGCATTAAGGAAACATTGACAGATCTTATTTCCAGTTGGCGGGCTGATCTATTTTTTTAAATATTTTAAACGTGAAGAAAAAAATCTAAACAAGCTCCAATTGACTTGAAATTCAGTCAGTGACTAGATAATAAATAAAAGATGTTAGCGTGATTAAAAAAATTCCTGATTGAAGGGCTAAAACAGATATTTAAAAACGGTATTTATTTTATGAATATACTTTGTAGATAGGATAATTTAAATATAAAGAATTAGTAACTCGTCTAATATATTTTTATTACTGTATGTTGGTGTTTAATATTTCCATTACAAGCTTCATATACTTGCATTAACCTTAGTTTAGTCAAAAATACTGTATTTAAATTTTTGAAAAAATAGTGCCTTCTTTTCCTTTTCAATATGTAAATATTGTTAAAATTAAGCCTTAAATCTTTACTTTGCTAATTAATTTAGAAAATAGCAAAGTTTGCTAGAAATCTAATATGCTTTAATGACTGAATTAATGCTTTTATTTTTAAATATCTTATAACACAAGAATAAAATTGCAGCATTCGACAAAAATTATGTTAACATGTTTCTTAATAGAAATTTTTATTTCTATAAAAAGTCAGATACTTGTTACAATAATTTTACAAAAATTATGGAGATTTGAATCATTCAGAATTTTTCATCATTAAAAGGATGGTCTTTCCATAAATTTCCTCAGCACTGATGAAGACTGGTTGGCATTTGATTTTGAACTAAAGTAGGTTACAGTATATTACAAATGCACAAGATCTCATTAAAATTTATGACAGGCAATATGAAGAGGTGGCCTAACTTCATACAGAATGAATTGGGTACATTAGATACCTTAATTTCAGGGAAGGCTCAAAAGTGGAACAATGTACTATCTACCACAGGTAGACAATTCTAAGTCAAAGCCAGGATTTGAATTATTGTATTTTCTTGCATTTCCACAAACCCCCATATAAAATAATTAATTTTTAAAAAAATTAATGCTACTGAACTAAAAATAATATATATATATATATATACAGTATAAATAATTGTAAATATGATATAATCTTTTATGGGCATTGTGCATTTGATACTGTATACAGTATCTGTGCAACATGTTTAGTGCAGTTAGTATGAGTAAAAGTTATGCAGGGGTCGTTTTATATCAAGTTTAGCTTTTTTTTTTGGTAATAAAATTTTGGCAATGCAATATTGTTAAAGCTGTATAAGAAAACATCATTTTATCTAATGTCAATCTAAAGATATATTTTTAATGGCTTAATTAGACTATTTTATGGTTATTTTGGGAGAAAATGCCTAATTACAAAGACATTTTAGGTTCACAGTATAAACAAAAAATGAAATTATAAAGTAACATTATTAAATAAAAACAATCTGACTATTTAGGTACTCTATATAAAAAATTTAGATAAATATTAAAAAAGGATGTTGGAAATCTAGTAGTGCACCATCAAATTCCAATAAGTAGAATAAACAATATGAAAATAACCATGATCATTAAATACTATAGGTGAATGTAGCACATCTTTGAATTAAAATATTAAATGACAAACAATATGAAAACCATGGTTATCATTATATATATAGCTGGAGGTGAATGAAATGCATTTAAATTTGGATATCTAGGGCAAACACTAATGAAGATAAATATCACTGAAGTGAGTGCACCTTCAAACTCAATATGCACTGAAGTGAGTGCACCTTCAAACTCAATATGCAAGATAAATTATATGAAGATCATAATAATCACAAAATTGAGAAAAAAATATTAGTTACATTAGTATCCTTCAAATGAATAAAATCTTGTCTACCAAGGTGGCTTTTTATGCATGTTCCACTTTTAAAACATCCTTGAGCTACCTCCCCCCCCCCCAATTTACTCTTTATAACTAAAAGGACTCTCAAATTTCTACAAACAAAAAATCATTAACTTACAATTAACCTTTTTTTAAAAAATTATATAAATTTCATTAATCAAATTTAATTTTTTTTTTTTTTTTTTTTTTTGAGTGGAGAGGGGGGGGGGCAATTATATGAAATAATAATGCTCAATTGTAAATGACTGATATAATTGGTTACCTTCATATATAAAATACAATTATCTTTTCTGGAATAATTCTTGATTCAATAGTTAAAAAAACCCTGAAATAAAACTTTTTGTAAGGCACATTGGTTTCATTTTGTCTTGGTGTGTGCTGCTATTACTTATTTTTTATATTATGCTATAATTATTTTTCATAATTACAAATACTTCACTTTGATACATTGAGTTTTGTTATGAAAGCCAAAAGCTTTATGTAAAATCATTCATGAAAAAAAAATTAAGATGAACAAATAAAAATAACTACAATAATTTTTTTATTTCAAATTCACTAAATACTGTAATATGAATTTGAAGGACCGGACCAAATAATTAAGACTGTCTATCAACATTATCTATCAAAATATTTAAGCTTAAATATCAAGCTTCAACAGTTTAGAAACCTTTTTTAAAAAAAAAATGTTGCACTAGAGTTACATTAAACCTCTAAAAAAAAAAAGTTTAATCTTTAACACTAAAGTCTCCATTTATTGCTTCTATGACAATAAATGAAGACAAATAGAAGAACCATATTTTCTCATCATTAGGAAAACTAGTCTTTTTTTTTNAAAAGTGACTTTTGTCAAAAAAAGTATGAAAACTGACTAATTCAGAGGGACAAAATGTTCCTATTTTTGAACAAGTAACAAATAGTTGAAAAGGGGAACAAGTATTAGCCCTGTGATAGACAATTTCTCATTAGAATGGAATTATCAATTACAAAAGTTTAACCAATATCTGATTTCAAATTATCAAGAAGATAAATCTGTCTTTATTCTGATATTAACAAGTATAGTATTAATTTTAAATAGGTCATGAGTTTTGGTACCTTAGGATTTTAATTTTATTGAGGGGACATTGATGTTTTAGAAGAATTTTTTNTATTATCAATGATAAATTTGCATAATAAAGCATTTATGTATTTTTATATCCACCATCTTGAATTTTGCATAGTCTATTTTGCAACTACGATATCTAAACTATTTTTGACAATAAAGCTCATTTTTTGTTTGCGTCCTTCTCTAGATAATCAACTTATGGATAGCCCAAAAATTAAAGCTTTTAAGCAATTTTTTTTTAAGAAAAAAAACGATTAAAAAGCAACACAATATCCCCTTAAAACAACTAAAGTTCTAATAAATTGTTGATGTTACATATAGCTTGGCTTTCATTCAATAAAATAATGTGTAACAGTTTTTAAGGATTAATATTTACTACATTAACTAGATTTTAATATTTTCTGAAAAAATAATAAATAAATGTCACTGCTTTCAATTTTTCATTTCTTCTAACATTTCACCAGTCTAAAATTTGAAATTTCATTATTTTTAAAATCAAAACAAAATGCTAAATAAAAATGAGGTACCATATGAAATTATTTATCTAGAAAATACAAAAAAAATTGATTTAAAAATATTTATGCAGCCAATATAAGGGAGAGGGGCATAAGTATCACACAATTTCTTTATTATTTATTACGAGTTTTAATTTGGAGTGTGTTAACAAAAAAAAAAGCCTAATTACAAGATACAGATTCTACATACAGTATATTAAGAATATACTGCCAAAAAAACAGTACAACTGTAAACAAAAAACTAAAGGCAAAGAAATCGAAACTCTATATTTACAGTACGTACATGCTTAACATGTTTAAATTATATTGACTGATAAATCATATAATATACTTTTAGTATTATTTATCTTTTCAAATTAAAAGCAGGACTAGCAACAAGATTAAACTTTATCAAATGACTCTTTATCATATTTAAATTGAGACATACTGTATGGTAATGACTAAAGTTATATACTGTAAATAACTAGTTTTTCCATTTAATCTGAAATTAAAGGTGATATAACTTTGGATTTTTTAATTTTTTTTGTCTGATTTATTTTGAAAGATAATGACTAAAAAAAAATGATTCCACTTGTTAAAAAAAAAAATTAAAAAAAAAAAAAAAAGTTATTTAGATTAGTATTAATCAAATTTAAGTTTATAGCTTCCTCTTCCTCTAAACAGTAATGTTTGCAATAGCCTCTGGAGCCCTGTTTCAGACTTTGACGTTACCAGCATAAACATTTTTAGGTATTAGGTATATTTATTTAACTCACAACTTTAATAGGCTAGACAAAAAAAATATTACAAATTTCTGCAGTCATAATTATTTACGGTACATAAAAATCTAATTCAAAGTTCTTTCTTTTAATAAGTATTTTAATTTGAATTTATGTAAATAAGGATATAGGCCTTATTTACATAAATACAAATAGATTAAAAAAAATCTAAGAAATGTCAATCATCAAATGACAGTCAAAAAAAAAAAATCTGACAGATAGCTTAAACACCAATAATGTGAGGTTTCGTCTCACAAACATTTCCGGTATCTACAGTTACAGAACTTTACAATTCAGATGACATTATAAATTATGATTATAATTTTATTATAATTTTTTTTAATGATGCACAAAGTAATTCAACCAAAGTCCGCCATTACTTGCTATGTTAGACGGACGCAAAAAGAAATCATTCTGACGACAAAACTTAATTAAATGATAATTCAACTAAATGAAAAAAATATAAATCCAATACGTATACAGGAATTGTGGATAAATAGTGATTAATAAAAGGTGCTGTATATCATCCATTGGAAGTGCAGAATATTTTAGCAATTGTTTTTGTGAAAATAAAACAATGTTATACTGCTGTGCCTTAAATTAAACAAATTCTAGTTCAATTAATCCATTGCTTTTATTCATTTCCTAAAGAACAAAAATTACTATTAACCTGGATAATAAAAATCAAACAAGTAGGAGCGTAGTTCAGGGTGACATCTGTATTTCTAAATCGTAAAATGTACTCGCGAACCAAAACAGGTATTTCTGAACTTCATCTATGAATAACATTTTCTTTTACATTTTTTTTTTTTTAAATGAGTGGAATTATTTTTTTTAGTCCATTATCTTTCAAAATAAATCGTAAAAAAAAAATTAAAAAATCCAAAGCATGTCACCTTTAAATCTAAATGTATTAAATTATTTAAAAAGTTTTGACAATAAATACGGAAAAGTGTGCGAACATTGTTTTATTGAAAAATTTCAAATATTTAAAATCTGTATGTACTGCATATATAATGTATTGTACATAGAGTACAGACACAATAAATACATTATATTATATGGCAAATAAGGAAACTGCAGCTTCGCTCACCGCGTTCGTCACAAGATTTAAGATGAAGTTGTTTGATAATTCTCTGTTCTATTAACTGGAAACTGTTGCTAATAAAGAATGTCTTAACCGCAATTTCCTGTGTTCAAAGTGATAAAAATGTTTTATGTACAACCTGCATATTCTGCACAGTATATACACATACACAGTATCTATTGTATATATTTGGAATAATAGACTATGCATTTAAAGCTACTTATTTACTGTATTGAAGAGTATTAAAATGCTCATTAGTCCAGCAGTATTTGAAATTTTATTTTTATGTTTTAACATTACTAACAAAATCCCAAAGATGCTATTCAAAAATAATAACATTTGAAAAACAAAAATTCATCAAAATTGGATAAGGCGTGAATCACATCCCGGAATCTATAATTTAAAAAAAAAAAATTGTGTAGATGAGGGCTCCTAGAGCACTCTCACAACAATCAGTTTGAGCAAAATCTTGAATATATACAGTAGCATCACCAGGGGTGATTCCTGAAAAAACCCTAAACATTTACAAAAAAAAAAAAAAATGGTGTATTTTAATAATTCAAAATTTGGCACCAGAAAGCTCTATGATACTAATGAGATATTCATTTCAACATACTTTATTACTTGCCAGTCATTTTAGTTTTAAAAATCTGTGAACATTAATCACACCACCATTTGAGGTGATTAATGGTCACCTTATGTTTTGATGTAAAAAGGGAATCATTTGTGTTAATAATTTTTTTTAATGCTCATATATCTTAAAATATAAAATTTTATTTTTAAATGTTGAAAAAGCTAACTATTCAATCCAAATAGACTTTAACTACATTGCAAACTTTACTTTCACATAAAACTGTTATATTCACTGATTAAGAAATTCCAATCTTGTTCATATAAAAATGACAAGCAAATTTTTACTTTAAATTTCGTTTTTAAACACATTTAAAAATTACTGCAATAATTCCAATAAAGTAGGCTAAACATTTACAATTGGAGAAAAAAAACTTTTTGAAACAACTATAAGCAAATTAATTTTATTTCCCTCAATTCAAATGTGAATGGGTCCTTTCCATATACAAGTACAGGCCCATAAAAAATGTATTTAATGAGTTATTTCTTGGATTTATATACAGTATATTTGGCATGTTAACCTTTCAATTACCTTTCAAATAACTGACATAGAAAGACAAAAAAGGCCATTAAAATTTAAAAAAAAAAATATCTGATCAATAATCACCCTATAAATAATGGATAAATAGTAGTCACTTATCTATAGCCCTAG
Organism: Euperipatoides rowelli; assembly: GCA_003024985.2. Classification (NCBI taxonomy): domain Eukaryota; kingdom Metazoa; phylum Onychophora; class Udeonychophora; order Euonychophora; family Peripatopsidae; genus Euperipatoides; species Euperipatoides rowelli. Next base: position 6,422 of record PXIH01S0003573.1, on the reverse strand, counting down.
TGAGTGTTAGGGGGTCAGTTGAGAAAAAATGGTGTTAACATGCCTGAAAGGATAA
>PXIH01S0003547.1:24467-34649 GCA_003024985.2 Euperipatoides rowelli | reverse complement strand
TTATTATTGCATTTTTTTTATTAGTTGGTAATTGTTTAACTTCTTGTTAAAATAATTATTTTTAAACTATCTATTTAATTTGTTGATTAAAATAAACATTACAGTGTATAAAAAAAAATATTATGATTTTATTTGAATTCTTTTTCATCATTTTTTATTATTATTCTAATTTTTCATTGTTTATATAATATCATATTTATCGTCTTTCTTAATAATTTTTCTGTTAGAATATTATTTAAAAAAATGTTTTATATTAATTTTTAAGGCATCTGGAATCATCCATTTTAAATTAATAGATGATTCCATTAATTTAAAATGTGGTATTTATTAATTACCAGAATTTGATAAATACCTACCACAAAGCCGCCTTTATGAATGACTGGAAGTTATTAGCCAACTATTAAAGTTATGCTTTTAAACAATATTCAAGGTTCTTGTTCTAGTTTAGGTGATCTGCTTACAGTATTATTGATAGATCCATAATTTCATCTATTACTGTATTCTGGGATAATAAACCAGCTTTCACATCACATTCCTAAGTCAGCAACGTTTTTTTTAATAGTTGTTTAACAGTATTAAATATTTTCATATACTAATATTGTTTTTTGTTATTCATATTGTTTCAAAATATAAAATAATCATACTTTTTTTTGATAAAAATATATTTTTAAAATCTGGAAGCAGCAGCATAGTCTGTCCAGACTTTAACTTATAGTATTTAAAATCTCCTGGTTTAACTTATTCCACTACATATTCTGAAAATATTGATTTTTAGTTTTTAAACAGTCCGACAGCTCAAATACATTGAACATAATGTTGAATAGCCATACATGATTTTGGCAACACACCAAAAATATGCTAATTTTGTGTTTATTTTTAATGAATTACTATCGTTTTTTTTTAAAGTTATCTTTAATTAGAAACTAATATGTTGCACATAATAAAAACTATTAATTCCAAATATACGTATTTTTACAAGAATGGAATGCTATTTTATGAATTCAACCTAAAACTTGATTAGAAGATTGATCCATATTTCCTGTTATTAAAATGCAAAATGGCACCATACCAAAAAAAAAAAAAAGGATAATTTGGGATCTAGTGATAATCATGTATTTATTTATTTTCAAACTTAGTCTAGAATTTGACATAAAGGCATTGGGCTAAATGATGATTTTGATAATGCAGTGGTACCAAATAAATATTTAGTTTTGGAAATAGTGGTAATTATTGGACCTATAAAGATGACATATAACATTTGTGATTAAAAATTTGAATCAGTATACAGCAGATAGTCACTGAAATACAAAATATGCACATTTAGACTCATGTGCCACCTACATTGGAAGAAGGTCATTGACATTGTGCTTCGATACAGTAAATTCAAGTTACTGTATGCTTTATTCAAAACCTATCAAACCTCAACAGTAAGAACATTTGAATTACATCAATATATCTAACCTGTAGCTATGTTTTAAGCATAATTAATAATGGAGTAAGGCTAGACATATGTGTCTCATGAAAATTCCAATTTTTTTTGTATTAATAGATCCTGAATATTTAAGCCTCACAAAAATTCATGTTGTTGATTGATAGGTTAGAAGCTACACAGATTCAAAATTATTTGAAAATATATAATTCCAGAATATAATAAATTATATTAAGTTTTTCAATAAAAAAAGCCATGAAAAAACATGTAATAAGGATGAAAATCAATTTAACTTTAAAATAGAGATGACTGATATTATAGAGGCAGTAAACACTAGAAACTCTCAATGTAATGATTATATACTTTAAAATATATTTAGGCTATTTGAATAGTTGTCCATTACTTTTAAAATTGTATAATAATGTGATAAGCAAACCTTATTTTAAAAACGGATTTAACAAGGTCATTTAGGCTATATCTATTTAAAAAAAGATGACTTTGTTCTCCAAAAATATAAGATTTAAGTCATTTATCCTGATGGTAACCCAGTCCTTATTGACATCCAATCTTTCACTCCTTTATCTCCCCCCCCCCTTTCTGTTCATCCCTCCAGAAGATTCTCTCAATACATGCCTGGCTTATTTCCATACAGCCTATTAACTTTATAATTCAAGTATTTTTAAATTATGAAACTTTCTTAAAGCATTTAAACTGATTTATTTATATTTTATAATAATGTTGTTAATACAATGTTGGTTAATTTTGGATCTTTTTTATAGTATTACCCACAGAGTTTATTATGGGTATGAAAGATTTAGATGCAGTAGAAGGTGAATCGGCAACATTTGTTGTAGAATTATCAAAGGATATGCCTGAAGTAAAATGGATGAAGGAAAATAATGAAATTCGGCCTAGTGTAAAATATCAATTTAAGTGTGAAGGAAGACAACATAAACTTCTTATTAAACATATCACAATGCAGGATGATTGTGTCTATACTTGTATGGTTGGTGATAAGAGCAGTTCAGCCAATCTTTTTGTTGAAGGTATTTGAACATTATTTTAAAGTTAAAATTTATTTTGTGATATTTAAAAGTCATTTTAATTATTTTCATGTTTCATCTTTATTTATTTTAAATCTTAATTTTATTTTGGTTTACTTTAAAATTGCAACCAATTGGTAATAATGGTGTGTCTTAATTATTACTTTACAGAACTCCCTCCTGAATTTGTTTTATCACTAAAGGATAAGCAGGTTATTGAAAAAGAGACTGCCATTCTCTCGGTAGAAGTGTCTAAAGACACGGCTACTGTCACCTGGTTAAAGGATGGACAAGAATTACAGCAAAGTGAGAAGTATACATTTTTATCTGAAGGCAAAATCCGCAAATTGCTTATTTATTCTGCTGATTTGGAAGATGATGCAGAATACACGTGTGTGATGGGATTCAGAAAATGCAGTGCTGAACTCATTGTAGAAGGTAAGGCTAAATAATTTATTGCTAATTTTAGCAATTTTAAAATATTTCATATAATTTTCATTTGATAACATAAATTCACATGCACCAGATCATAGTCTTGTACACCAAACTTGTCAGACATACCAGACACAAAAAAAAAAAAAAAACATTAATATAGTTTGCATGAAATTTAATCATACAAATATTCCCAATATCATCATTCATAGATTGCTATCCTATCCTAACTACCCATAAAACTATATAATATCTCTAGAATTGAGACATGAGTTAACCCAAAGTGAGCTGTGACAGCTAGGGGAAATAATTCAGAGTTAATTGATGAATATTTCTTGATAGGTTATTAGTGACAGTCTTTGTAGCTCTATTGGAAAACTACAAAATTTATGACCTTCTTGAAGATAGACTTTGCTGTACCATTTGAAATTGACACTGCATCTCAGCTAGGTTACTTTCTCGAGTCAACCAACAAGGGAACAGCCTTTTTGAGATAGAGGGTATTACAGCCCAATCAAATTTGAATTCATTGAGCAGTAGTTAAATATTCTTCTTTTAACTAAACTATATTAAACTATAAAATAACCCACATGCTCACTCACACACACTAAAAAATCAAGTTATAGTCTAGTGATCCCATAATTTCAATCCATAAAAAAAAAGAAAATAAATATTGTTCTTCATGTATTTTGTATTACATTTTACCTTTAGGCCTACAGGAGGTATTTGACAAAGTTTGACATACTCATAATATTTTCTTTTCTCATAGTTAAATGTATTTATAATATTTTTTCATCTTTATACTTTAGCCTCAGCCTTAGAATTTACTACACGACTTAAAAACCAAGAAGTAAAAGAAAATGTAACAGTGACGTATGAGTGTGCACTTTCTAAAGAAAACATCAAAGTCAAGTGGCTCAAAGATGGCATTGAATTGAAAGAATCGGAGAGAATTAAAATGATTTCTGAGGATAAAAAGCATCAGCTTGTCCTGACTAATGTTACACCACACGATGAAGCTAAATACACCTGCCAAGCAGGTGAAATTAAAACATCTGCTGAATTATTAGTGGAAGGTAACTAAAAAGTGATATTTTCTATTATATAGTTATTCATTAATAATAATTTAGTTGGAAATTAAATAGAAATGATATTCATACATTTTGACAAAATAGATTTACTGTATTCTAAGATGACAAATTCAGTGTCTGTTGATAACAGTGTTTAAAATTAAGTCATTTTTTTTATTCTATAATATTCTGATGTATAAAGGTAAGAACACACTAGAGATAATATCTCTGAGAAATAAATCTCTATAGATAATTTTGTCCCAAGCAATATTTCACAAGAGAAATTTGATTCGAATCAAAGATTTTTTTCCTTGCAAATAATAAGATTTTAGTGAATATTGTTTTGATGTATTCTTGCAAAACTTAAATTCAATGTGTATCAATCAGAAGAACAGTATTACTATTGCTAAAGGTTCATACTAAAAAAGCTATAATATTTTTATATGTACAATCAGTTCTTCAAATCCTATTGACATCAAAACTAGTATCCAAAATAATTGATTTGTATATTTGTGTATATTAAAAAATCCTCTCTATCTCTAGTATTTAAAATTAAATGCAGAAATATACATTTTATGAATGTAATAATTAATCATAAACGACGACGGCTGTGGTTTGAAAGTGAATTCCACCATGTTTGGTGAGTCCCATGGTTGTGCCTTGGCTGCAATTTAATTATTGACAGATAAATTTTCAAAAAAGAAAAATAGAGCAGTGATCTACATCAGCTATTCATAGGAGAACAATATTATCTTTCACCTCAGTTTTTCTCTAGACAATTTTTGACACATACATTGCCGGCATCAAATTCCCTAATTGTCAGAGATTTTATTACATGTGTGTATGTGTATGTTCTAACCTTAATATCTCAGGGTGGATAGATAAAAGATATGTGTGTATATTTTTGTGTGAAAGTAACATTATTTTTTTAACATCTAGTTTTTTAATAACTATTAATAGTAATCGCTCTTGTTTTCAATGTTATTACCAATCATTCGATTCAAACTATTATTTTTTTTTCACTGAGACAATCAAAAGTGCAGCTGAATATTAATTTGGCCAGTAAATTTGGTGCATTTGTTACCTTATCTGAGAAAAAAATAAATGAAAGTAGTAAAATTGATAGTAATTCCATGAGTCCTGAATAAATTATAAAATGTTGCACAAGAGCTAAATCCAATTACCTTCTTTTATGTCCCTCAACCAATCAATTTCTGGTTATATTCTAATTCCAAATATTTTCACTGTTGATTGTTAATATCAATGTTATTTTAAATAAGTGGCCACATTTTCTTTTTTATCTGAGAAATAACATGGGGCCCAGAGGTTTACATAAGGTTACTATCCACCCACATACTAACTAGCTAGTTGAATTCTGCTAGAAGCTTATCATCAATCAATAATGAGGTTATGGTATTGATTGTTTCAATTCTAAATTGACTGGTTGTGCAGCTGTGGATAGATTTTGAGATCGTGGGAGCAAATTATCTACACAATACAATAAAAGAAAGAAAAATCTGTGAATAATTAGGATGGATTTCTATTCAGATTTATGATTTGTTTAGAATTTAAAACAATATAATATTTTGCATCTAAAGTTGTAAAAAGACAATCTAGAAATATAGCTTAAATTACAATTATTTATTTAATAATGTGACTAAATAATTATGATAAAAATAGATTTATATTAATTCTAGAATAAACACATTATTAAGAAATACAAATATTCAATTGTCTAACAAATCATGGTGAACTTCTACTTGGTTCGAGCTCTAGTCTTATAAGCAAATATATTTAGTAGTTACGCCTGTTTGCAAATGTCACATGTGAACATGTATATTTTATCGTAAATTAAATACAGTATTTTGAATTTTATAATATTGATTTTTTTTTTCCAATGATGAATGTCATTAAAAGACATAAAATATAATTTTATTTTATTAGAAAATCAGGAAGTTTATTATATTAGGGTGATTTTACTGTTTCGTTTGTCAGATAGCCAATTAACATGATTAATGATTTTACCAGGTGGTGATTTCCTGGTCATGTTCTAAGGTTTTGGGAGAATAATATATCGACTTGGTTTAGCAATTATGTTTGAGTTTAGATTTATTCTGCTGACTGCAAATTTTAAGGAATACTCATTTTGTGTAAAAGCCTTTTTAGGCTTTTCCTCATAGGGGTTTGCAACTAGCTTGTTTGTATGTGGGTGGATAGTAACCTTGTGTTAACCTCTGGGCCCCATGTTATTTCTCAGAACATTTTTAATAGTAATGAACTGGAAATGGAAGAGATTAAATTGAAGAAAAATATGTTTTACTGGACTTCTCAGTATTGTTTCATGATGGGGCCTGCAATTGTGATTATGTCTATGATAGATAATAATAGGTTACATATTCTTGATTAACAAGTTTTGTTAAGGCAGTTAATAATTTTGAAATTGATTAAAAATGTTGAAGCTTTATATCAACTGAGTAATCCGGCATTCTACTTCATTGAATTTTCGTCCACTTTGGAGGATGTGAGTTTTCAATATGCAACATCACAATTAGCTGGGTTTAAGCCATATTATCTTCCTCAGAAGGAGCAGAACCGTATTTGCAAAATTGTGATTGATAAGACCTAAATCTCTATTTTGAAAGAATACCTTCGCCCACTTTTGGAGGAGTGGGAAGTGGTTGATTCTTTTTGCCAGGTTATTTGAAGAAACTGAATGGTCAAATGTGTGACACGGGCCAAACTTCGATCTTTTTTAAGCTGGAGCCTAACTTTAAGATTTAGGATTTGCCTTATTTTATGAGAATTAATAACTTTCGGACTTATTTACATATTTCTGAAAGGGCGCGCATATGCTTTAGTTGTGAGATCAATAAGCACTTGACATAATCTCAGCGTGTCCCTTGAAATATTGTGTGAGTTGTTGTGGGTTGAGGGCCTGGCAGGATATGTGTAGAATTTTGTATGCTTCTAAGATATTGTCTTACAAAAGAGACTATGCATTGTTGTTACAAAAGGCACAGGAGGATGCTAATATTGATGATTATTTCCATGCCCTGAATTTGGAGCAGGCTAAAGCGGTACTTGGTAGTGTGGATTCTTCCTTGGAGGTTGGCCCCCTCCCCTTTTAAGTGAAGACATAGAGAAGATGGTTTCGCTGTTCCTGGAGTTTGGGTGAACTGATCGGCAGAGTGACTTGGCTGGTGTTGAGGATTGACAGTGGCATTTGGCCTGTCGGATGACTTGTTTAATAGTGACTTGGGGGTGAATTGTGAGAGTAAGCAGCAATAAAATTAAAATTAATCCACAGAAAAAAAGTCAGATGGGCAATGTTCAAGCGACTTTAATTAAGGAGATCAGTAGTTGGGAGGCATGAGTGAATGTGAAACCAGTAAAAGTATATGTCTTAAGAGCACCAGCCCTCCCCCCTTTTGGAGGTTTCTCTGAAGGGGGTTGAGGCTTCATCTTTAGTGAAGGATTTGGAACAGGAATTACTTTGTAGTCATCATAGTGACCCACCTGAGGGTCATAAACCTATGATTTAGGCCTTTATTGGTGAAGTGAGTGATTGCGAGTGGGAAATTGGTGGCAAATAATATGGAAAATAATATCTCCTTTGTATCAATTCATACCCAGGCGTTGAATCAGATTGGTAAGAGAAATGGATTATCTGGAGAGAAGGAATATATCCTTTGGTTATTTGGTGTTTTTGGCGCATGCACAGAAATCTCTGTCTGGGGTCGCTGTATTTATTAAGTTATTTTTACTTCATGCTCAGCCTACAGTTTTGCATTTAGCACTTATACTTATGGCTATGATTGTATCTATTTATTCTCAGAGTTTATTGTTAATTAATTTGTATGGCCAGCGGACTCCTAGTGTGCATGATGGTCTGTTTAGCAAGGTGTTGGAATTAATATATATCCTTACCATACATGTGTCGTGGCTGGAGACTTTAATATTGTAAATTTTTATGCATCAAGGTGGGGAAGAATTTTTGTTAAAAGATGGGATCTGGTAGATATGGCTGAAATGCATGGTGTACAGAATTGTCTGACCCATTATACTGCCACTGTGGCAGTATAATTCTTGTAATGCTTTTATGTTGCATTCTTTATTTCCTGGTTCTGTGTTTTTAAATCAATATGTTCACTTTTCTGATCACTTGGTGATATTTCTCACTTTTATGTTGAGGGTGTCCCCGGGGAAGTGAAGAAGCCGAGGATCCCTTTCTTCATATTACATCCGGCGTCTCCCTTGCTGATTGATAATTGGAATGAATTTATATGTTGACGGTGCCAATTCTTATTAACCCATCTTATTGGATTGGTGATTGGACTGGTTTTAAAAATAAGATTATTCAGGTATTTTTAGCTGTGAAGAAAAGGTTTACTCAAAGTAGCAGAAAGAGGATGTTATTCCTTCAGAGGGAAATTGAGTCTATGGTTGTTTTACCTGGGAAGAATAATAAGTTGGTGGTGGAATGGAAGAAGCAACTTCAGGCATTGGAAGAGAATCATAGAAATTGATTAAGTACCAAAGGATTAGGGAATGGTTTTTAACAAGCAATAGCTCTCAAGTTTGATAAAGTCTCAGATTATGTTCAAGTTAAAGCCAAATTTGAGAATCAAGCTCATAAAGGATGGAGGACAAATTATTGCACACTTGCAGATGGGTCAAGTTTGTAACAATTTTTTTAGGTTGTAATTTCTGGGTAACAGGGTCTTGTTTGCGGATGTGGCAATTGTTCAAGGGGTTTTTCAGGTTGGTGATGAACAGATGGTGATCTTGGGACCTCCCCTTTTTCTATGCAGACCATTGTGGATAATATTTTAAAAACGAATAAAAGATCAGCTCCAGGGCCTGGTGACATTACACCTAAACTTATCAAGAAATTTAGTCACATGTCACCAATTTTTTATCATTTGTTTTCTTATTGGGCGTAGACTGTGAACTATGGTAATTTGGGCATCTGTGATATGCTGTTATAGCCATAGTCTAAGTTATTCACAGCAAAACACAAGTTTAGCCTACTCCTTTACGCATACCATACTGTACTTTAATCCTGAATACCTGTTAGTGCTAATGACCTTCAATCTGTTATCTAATTTAATCATATATAGCAATCCACCATGTCAGTGGGATTATTAGTACTAAAGCATAATAAGTTTAGTATCCCAAATACCATATATTCCTAATCCTGAAACTATGTTAAAAATAATAACTCAAATATAAAATGTACACTGACATGCAATCAGTAATCATACTGATAAGCTACAGGCTTATCCTATTATATAAAATATTACAATTGACCAAATTGCTTATTTCAATTATATTATATTTTATATGTCACAAAGTATACTGAATCATAATTTTAAACTGCCAAACTTTCCACTATGTTTTATCGTGTCAATGTATTTTAATCTTTATTCCAAAGCATTGTTTTATTTTATACTGTGTATTATATTGTTATGATTAATATTTTAAAATATCCAACCATACTGTATAAAACCAAAACTATCAAATATTATATATTTTAATTGCAATAATAAAGTTTAGCAGGTAAATAAAAGACTAAAGGCAGGATAGACAGAATATTATTTTCAATATTATTTTCAAAGACTGATATTCTACATGAAAGACAAGTCTGATTGCAAACACCTCCTATAACAAAGAAACTGTGTTTTACTGTATCATGAATAATTACCACATCAATAGACAATAAATAGTCCACTTAAAGCAAACACATATAGAGGCAAGTAAAAATCAACCAGCATCATGAATGTCAACCATCAATCATCAATCCAAACTTCTCATCTGCATATTTTCTAAAGAAGAAGTGTCAATGTCGAAACATATCAGAGTTTTTCAAATCAAAGCTAGTGACTTTCAAAGAGAAGGCAGCAAATTCACTTTTGAATATTACAACCTGTAAATGCTCAGATTTTTCAATATGCATGTGCCCAAAACTTAGAAAAGTCCCAGACAGAGAGAGAGAGAACCTTTCTCACAGACCAAAGAAATGAAAATAATATGTTCATTGGTGGAATTGACATTAAAACTAGCCATAAAATATTACAGTGTGCAGAGAGAAAGGCTAAGAACAATGCAACAAGGACACACACTGATGGTACAGAGACTATTGCCATTGCATTATTCAGCAAAGTGCAGAATACTCACAGATACCATGATGACTGTCGGGTAACTCAGC
>PXIH01S0003545.1:12579-26995 GCA_003024985.2 Euperipatoides rowelli | reverse complement strand
ATTGCAGTGCGACTGTTAAGGAAATGTGCTTATTTTTAGGAGTTCTTGTAACCATGGGTGTTGTGATGGCTAAAAGGGAATTTTAGAATTATTCTTATAGACCACAGGTCCCATGTACAGTACATGAGAGAGTTATTTCTGGCTTCATTGTCTGGAGTTAGATTCCAGCAGTTATCAACATTCGCTCAATTTGATAATGTGAATATAAGAAATGAAAGAAGAGAAATTGACAAACTGGCTGCTATCAGAGATGTCTTCAGTCTGTTCGTTAACCACTTTAAATCCAACTATAACCCTAATTCACATCTTGCAGTGGATGAATAGTTAAAAAATAATGTTAATAAAGAGATTTTTATAAACAAAATGTAAACATAATACCGCCAGCAACATACATTAATAAGCGGAAGTTTACCAATCGCAGTCGCCCCCTCCCCCCATCACTAACAATATCTAGTTATGAGAACCAAAATAATAGTTTGGTGAATATGTCAGCCAAACTTTGATTATCAGGGGAAAGATACTTTAAATATTAGTGAAAGAACAAATCTTATAGTTACTAATCCACAAACTCCTCAATTAATAGCTCTAGGGTTGATAGCAGCTATCATGCACACCCTGGAAATATAACTAGGCTCATCATTTTTTCATGTGACCCCAGCAACCTTTTTGAATGTGAAAGGTGGCATAATACTTTTACAGGGATGGCCAAAGATTTAAACTGGCACCTAGATTAATGAAACAAATTATGGAGCAAAAATTGTCTCCTAGGGCTAGAGGAGCCTATTATGCCGAACTAGGGAACTTCAAAGTGATTAGCATGGATGAGAAAATTTAACAGTTTATAATTTTATTTTCTCAAAAATTAGATGAGATGGAATAAAACAAGTTATTGTAAACAAAATCCCAGAGAAACTTTAGGCGTGTTTCAACAACGTCATTGCATTATTCTTTGCTATACAGTTCCCTCATCCAAAGGCAGCATTTGATCAAATACTCCTAAATTAATTTGTAGATGCTATTTTCATACCTGAGCTTAAAATTGAGCTTCAGAAAAAGACATTTAAGGAAGCAGTCAATTATGTCCCGGAGATTGAGCAATTTTATGTCAGTGCCAGCAATCCTAGAAAAGTTTTGCATACAATAAACCACAGAACAATGGAAGAAAATGTTAAAACATCCAATTATGACCATTATGATACAGAGCCTGACAGTGCTCAATTATATAATATTCATTACGAATTAAATCCACAAGAAAAATTCAATAACATTTCTCCTGTCCCAGACGACAGTTACACAACTTCAATTCAAAATAATTCTCCAGTTCAGACAAAAATAGAATATAAAAAAGATAAATTTTATGTAAATAATTGTTCGTCTAGGAAAATAGTATGTGATTCATGTAAAAAGATGACACATAGTAAATTATTGTCTAACATTAGGATTAGTGATGCAGCGGCTACACCTGATAGCAAGGATACAACAGCGTTAAACTCAACGCCTCTCACCAATAAATGCTCTATTCGAGTGGGGGTGCTAATTACAAATTTAGAGTCCAACAAACGCACTAAAATTGATAAGGGGAATAAAATTGAACACAAAGTTATTTTTGTTTCCAAATCTAATCGTGCATGAAAGTTAAGTAATAACCAAAAGAAAGCAAAATATTCAGCTCATCAAAATACAATTTTTACTCGCAATCAAAATAATGAAACCAGTGTCAAAAATATTTTACCTGCTAAAAATAAAAATTATAATGGGAGTATAGCGTTCGTTACTTTCGTGGAACACACTAGCACCAGCAATTAAATTTTTATAAAAATCGTATTAAGAAGGAAGAAATTAAAATTTAAATTAATTACAGATTACGAATTTATTCCAATATTAGAAATTGAAATAGAGAATAAGGAAATCTTAGCGTTAATAGATACTGATACCGAGTGTTCTACCCTATCCGAAGGTTTTTTTACCTCCAGGCTATAGAAAAACTTCCAAAAGAACTTTTATCAGACTTGTAACATTCAAAACATAAATAAATCAAATACATTTATTGAGATTAATCATCCCACTAAAACAAATTTTCTGCTGTATCTAGACAGTCTCAGCATTAATTTCATTCACATTTTAATCGATCTGTACCACAATACATGGCTAACCAATGTTCTCAAGGTAGGTGTCTAAAAGTTACCATAACTTTTAAAAATACACTGCAAGAAAATGTAGAGTTACCTAAAACATTTTCTAAGTTCTTCACACATTGTTCTACACATTTTATGATGTCATTTCCGGTCAGCCATCTTGAAATAGACCATAATTATTTTCTGTTTTAGATAAATCCGGGGTCTTTTCCAAGATGGCTGATCGGAAGTGACCATAGGATGTGAAGAACTTAGAATTTTTTCCCCTGTAGAATGATGCGTGAACAACTTATAATATTTTTCCTGTTTTAGGTAACTATACGTTTTGTTGTGTATTTTTAAAAGTTAAGGTAACTAACTTTTAGACTTTAAAAAAATTCTTAAGTAGAAATATGTACCTCTTCATTTCATTGTGGTGTATCTTTAGAAGTTAGAGTAACTTTTAGACTTTTAAAAAGTTAGAGTGACTTAGACTTTTAAAAAAATTCACAAGTAGAATATATAACTACCTTTTGTTGAAGTGTATTTTTAAAAGTTAGGGTAAGTAACTTTTAAACACCTACCCTGGATAACATTGATTAGCCGTGTATTGTGGTGGAGATCAATTAAAATGTGAATGAAATTAATGTTGAGACTGTGAGTTATGGTCTAGATACCACAGAAAATTTGTTATAGTGGGATGATTACTTATAATAAATGTATTTGATTTATTTATGTTTTGAATGTTACAAGTCTGACAAAAGTTATTTCTAACTATAAGATATGAGTGAGGCTGTATTTTTTTTAAATCTATAAGGATTTTCATACTAGTCTGTATATGATAATGCTAGCTGGGCGAAATTAATGTTGAGGCTATGAGTGATGGTTTAGATACCGCACACAATTTGGTTATAGTGGAATGCTTACTCTCAATAAATGTATTTGATCATTTCGCCTGCGCAAGCAACCTAGGAGGTTCGCTTTTAGCGAAGCTCTGGTGGTATTGACATATTTTTGTTAATGCCACAAATTTAGAGTGACCCTTTGTTGTAAAAAAGTTCTATGGATTACCTGTACTTGCCTGGATTTTGTTTTATATATTCTTGATTCCAATTCTGTATTTTCTACTGTTGAGTTCACATTCAAGTGGAAGCCAGTTTATCGTTAGACAGCTTGTGATCTAGAATGTTAAAACTTTTGATTTCCTGTATTTGAAACCTTTTATAGTAAGAAATTTTTGGATCTACTCCTTTTGTCTTTTTTCTAACTCCTTGAGAATCTTTTTGACCTTTGGAATATTTAAATTCATTGAAAATTTGTTCAAACTACTTTTACATCTAACGTTACCTGATAACGTTCAGTTTTTCATGACATTTCAAGTCTTTCGTCCGGTAGATGTTTTGTTCTTCACTCTGGAACCTCTTGGCGGTATACAGTTCTTTGGCTTTCTTGTCTCATAAAGTACAAGTTTTCACTTGTTAAGAGGATGAAACTTTTGATATGTGAATTACTCTGGGACTTTAGAACTTTGAACAATAAACTTTCATCTCATCATCTATTGTGACAGATTGTTAACTTTGCCTTGAAATCTTTGCTATTTTGTGACTATTTCTCCGAAGTCTACTTTTGAGATCTTGTGGATTTGAATATTAACAACGAGGATCTTCATTTCTAGCGATCTTCTTATTTTCTTCAAGCTTTTCTCATTATCCTTATTTATTTCATTTTTGTGGCCTATAATTTTTGTACCGGTACTGTTAGATTTTTATCAAAGCCTTGTACTAAAAATTTTAAAATGTAAATTTTTAGTGATATCTTTGTTTTTAGTGATATTTAAATAATTTTATCTATTTAGGCTGACTTTTTCAACTTTAAGAATGTTGTTTTATTATTTGTCGGTCTGCAGTGACTTCTTTTCTTTATGTACTTTATAATATGTTTGTTTTGCCACCTGTTCATTCTTTGATGAGTTGATGAATTTGATTTTCTGATTTGGGTAAGCTCCATGTAACCCCCCCCCATATCTTTTTGAACTTTATAATCTTATTTTGAATTAAGTTAGCCTTTTGTATATAAATTTTTGCCTTTTTTTATTTTATCTGGAAATTTGATAATAAAGTATGTGTTAGGTTAAAATCCTCCCCCCCCCCCCAAAAAAAAAAAATGTATTTGATTTATTAATGTTTTGGATGTTATTTCTAACTGCGAGATATAGAGGATGCTGTATTTGTTAATGTTGATTATTATTATTATTTTTTTTTTAATACCAAGACTTTTAGGATAAGATGTGAATATTATATTTTATCAAATTGTATGTTTTTAGCTTGAACGTTTGCTGAGGTACAGTATTTGTTATTGTTTTTAATTATTTTTTTTTGACTTAGAATTTTTTTTTAATACCTAGAATCTTGGGTTTTTTAAATTTTATAGTATGATGTATTGTAATATGTCCTGTCTTTTATGAATTTTCACACATTGCCTTCTATAGTGCTATTGTAGAGGGAGACTTGTGATTAAGAATATATTTTCATCTCGCTTAAAATTTAACATGATGAGTGATGTATGTATCAATGAATGAGTGCACTTGAATGAATGCGTGTCTGTGTAAAGTATCAACATTATGTCTAAAAAATCTGAGTAATTAAGTTATGGTAAAACGAGATTAAAAAAGTAAAAGAGTGTAGGCTACTCATAAGATTAAAAAAAGATGAATTAAAAAAGATGGAAATGTGATGATGTTATAGGCATTCTATATAAATAAATATTACCCATAATACAATTAAAATATCTTTGAAATCTAGACTACTAGTGATAATATGCAGTTAACGATTAACAGTTTGATATTAGTTTGATAGGAGGATTAATAGAGGTTAGATGTGAAAGTATTAAATAGGATCCGTTAGCTATTGTCATCTATGTTATTGAAATTCGTTTTATAGTGAATTAAAACCCTAAAATGATTTAAATTTATTAAATAGTTTTAAAATATTTTAATTCATTAAGGTTATCAGCTTTTAAGTTTAATCAGCGTTAAGATGAGTTTAGTAAGTCCATTGCCTTCATTGGAGTTTGTGCTTGAGCTAAGAATCATCAAATTGTTCATAAACTTTGTACTTGACAGATATTAGGTGGGGAATTTTCAATTTTATGATGAAGTCATAACTGCTTTATAAATATTACCCATGTATTAAAAATATTACCTTTTTATATGAATTATCTTTTTGTGATGTTATAGTAAGAGAATTAAGTGACTTAGAGGATTAAGTGACAGATTAATTTTTTTCAATTTTAATATGTAATGTTAAAATTTAACATTACATATGTAAATTAGAACGATTAAGAGATAAAATTCAATGATGCCTATCAAAATTTAAAAAAAATATGCACAGGTGTGCAAACCGCATCTTCCTAGTATGTTCCGTTCATTTTTAAGATTTCACATTATTTAAGATGATCACATTTTTAATAATGCGCAACCGACAGCTGTCAATCAATGAGAACAAAAGATTTATAAATAAGAATAGCTTCATTAATGAATATAAGTTCCAAAAATACTTTAATTCTCAACATTCTCCAAAATGAAAAAAAAAAACATTTTAAACCTTATGAACTGAAAACAAGGAATCAAAATTTCTTATTGAATCCAAGGCTGTAAGCAGCTGGAAGTGGCCCACCAAAATATCTTATGGTGTAAGGTTTTAAAGCCGGAACCGAAAGTGCTAGGGACTTTAAAATTTATCAGGAGTTAGGGACTAATGGGGGGGGGGTCACATGACCGGAAGTAGAGCCATTTCTAACAAAGGGAACTGGAAGTGATATCATCTAAGTGTATTAGCCTTATAACCCTCAGAAAACAGGAATTGGAAGTGCCACCATCTTGAATTTTTTACAGGTACTGGAAGTGGTCGACCAGAAGTCACGTGAGTTGAACCGGAAGTCAGCCATCTTGGATTTTTTTAAAATGAAAAAAAATTCTAAATTTTTGCACATTGTTCAGCACATATTATGCCATGACTTCCGGTCTGCCAACTTGGATTTTATTTTGGAACTGGTAGATTACCAGAAGTGCCATCATCTTGGATTTTATGAATTTTTTAAAATATGGAACTCACATGACTGGAAGTTGGCCATCTTGAATTTTGTTTGACTGGACCAGAAGTGGTGTACTGGGCATTACCAGAAGTAATGTTATAAACCGGAAGTGATGTCATCAAGTGGAAGTGCAAAGCTTAAAAAAGCCCTAGTACTTTTAAAAACTGAAACCAGAATTTTATAAAACCGGAAGAGACCTTGGACCTGGAACTGGAAGTGAAATCATGAACTGGAAGTGTAAGCCTAAACCCCTTTATACCTTTAAAAACAGGAACAAGAATTCAGTCATCTTGGATTTTGACAGAAACCAGAAGTCAGCCATCTTGAAAAGACCCAGATGGTGCCAGATCTTCAAACAGGAATACGTAGCTACTGTGTAAGCATAAGCCTAAAAACACCCATATATTCTTAAAACAGGAATACGGTCATCTTATTTTCAACTTTGAAAATGATGTTACTTTTGGACAGCCATCTTGAAAAGACCTGGATGGTTTCTGAAACATAGACCAGAAGTAGAGGCTTAAAAACACCCATACCTTCATAAAAGAGGGAACAGAAAGCCAGCTATCTTGGAAAAGACCTGGTTGGTGCCAAAACTTTAAACAGGAAATGGTCTACTGTGCATAACTGGAAGTTACACCATCTTGAAAAGACCTGGATGGTGCCAGAACTTCAAACAGGAAGTCCACAGGAACCAGAAATCAGCCATATTTGATTTTCTTGACCAGAAGTGCTGGATAATCAAGAGTAGGAGCGGCATTTAAACCATCATGCATCACAATATGACATCATATGCCCAAAAATGGGCATTCAAAAAGCTCTGTTATCCAGAAAAACAAACAGGAAGTTGACCATTATGGATGTCACTTCCAGTTATGCCTAAACCGGAAGTGGTAGGGGTTTAGACCGGAAGTGTGACATTATATGCCCATATATGGGCATAAAACAGGAAGTTGGCCATCTTAGATTTTGGACCTTGAAAATGACTTCACTTCCGGCCACCATCTTGAAAAGACCCAGATGGTACCAGAACTCTCCTTTTCTATCTACTTATATATATATATATATAGCCCCTATATATATACATTATATATATACAGTTTATATATCTATATATCTATATCTATATCTATATAAAATTTACCTTTTAAAAACAAAATAAATTTTATAATTTTTCCATCTTTTTTATTTAATTTTGTAACTGTATTTATTAGTCTACTTAAATTTTAGTTCTCATTGAAGAATTGGTATCAAAAAAGAAAAGGAAATTATGGGTTAAAATGTTTTGAAATCTATCGACTGTCATTTTAGTACGAATGTGGTCCTAAAATTCTTTCCAAAGTATTGATTATTCAGCATGAGCAAACATTTCACAGAAATAACATACAACTTTTTAATGATTACCAACTCTAAAATGTTCCTTTGCGGATACTTGAATTCTTTATAAATTTGGACATTATTGAAGAATGTGGAGAAATGTTCGTTTCTGTAGCTATTGATTTGTTGCCAATTTATTCAAGATAACAAAAGAAATCATTACCACAATATTTTACATTTAGAATAAAACTTTAATTTTCATATGGATTATTTTTTATAATTGTCTTATTGTTTTGCTTGTCTGTATATCTCAATAATCCTTTCAAATGAAACCCTAACAGTCAAACAATTATAAAGATGATAGCAGTAATGAGAGATCCACATGATCAGATTTGCTTTATGGCAGTAATAAAAACATGTACAGTAATGAGATCACATGACCAGATCCTATTTATGGCAACCTATGGTTTGTTAATAGCTTGAAGAGCAATATTCTTTAAGCATTATTATTTGTGTTGGCTTTTTAATTTCCCACTTACTGTATTTAAAAATTATAAGAATTTTAATTAGTAAACAATTATGTCAAAGACTAGATTGTGTCACAGTATTAAAATTTTACAGAAGTTAATAAAACTGCATAACATAAAAAATACCAAACTTTTGGGGACTTTGCTTCACATTATTATTCTTGGGGCTTTTGAGTTTTGTGTCGCATATTAGGCTAGTTATTGGTATCTTGTTCAGCAACAGTTAAAAACATAAAATAGAATTTGAGTTATGTCGTTTTTGCAAGGGATGGAAATAAAGTGCATGAAGTTTGCCACAAAAACACATTTGTTATTATTAAACTTTATTACAAAATGAACTTAAGAGAAGAAAAACATAAATGAGACTAATTGAGATATTATGGGACAAAATCTTACTATTATATTCTACTTAGTCATAGGGTGTTGCTTCCACTGCTTCAGAAGGCCAGTTGAAGATTTCTTGAGAAACTGCCTATGCTCTTCTAAGATGCTGTCTTCATCTTGTCTTAAGTTTTTAATTTTCTTAGTGTTTATTGGAACTGACGATATATTGGCTTTCATAGACGGGAGTGATACTATAACTGTCCTATTTTTCAACAATTGAAAGGTGCATTTAAGACAAAGCATCAATTACTCTTCTGTAACCATAGCACCAGACATCAGCACCATATTGGCAACTAATGTACCGTACTGTAATTGGAAAGAGCAATGGAGTGTTTTTGATCTTTAAGAATTTTTTTTCCCATAAGAATAATCTGAAAGACAACATTTTTTTAGTACAATGGCCACCACTTCTTAAAGTCATAGATTTGTTCTGTTTGTATATCTTCTACTGTAAATTTATTACTTTATTCAGTTACAATCTTGAAGTATTCTGGTACTTACACAGTCATGTTTTCAGACTTTTTTTTAACAACCCCAAAATCACAGTCGTTGGGAATAAGAGAATGACCTCTTATGGGGAAATAGTGACAAATTTTATTCAAAACATTTTGTACCAATTAAAAACATTAAAAATCTAACTACCTTATTATTTTGTTTTGTCCAGGACATCCATCCATCTGAGAAGAGAGAAAGTTGTTTAAATTCTGAACCAACATTATTGTTGATATAAGTGTAAACATAGATCACAAACTGATGATCTTTTGCAAGTGATACCTTCATGGTACATGTAAAATGTTGATTGGTCTGTTGTCAGGTTTTCAATTAACCCACAATTGCCTCAAATTAAAAATGTTTTTTTTTAACAGGAATGTTCGGCAATGGTAAATTCTGCATAAAGTCAAATGTTAGAGCTGCTGTATCTTCTCTCTCCTTCAAAGACCCTGAATAAATTATATTTTGTTATAAAACTTTTTTGACCTTTTATGAACCATTAATTCTGCGATAAATGTTCTAACATTTTCTAAAAGACTGAGGTTCTTTATCTCTACAGAAAATTTCTTACAAGTAGCTTAATACAGGTATCTGCTTGAGGTGTACCAAATCTTAATAATAAATTTTTCATATAATACTTTAAATAAAATTTGTAATTAATGTGCAACTGAGGGTAAAACTTCTTAAACATGCTGTGCATAATTTTAGCAGCCAAATGGGCATCAAGATATTCAACGTCTTTTCTATAGTAATGATTTTTTTTCTGGGAAAAGAAAGATGAGCCAACTCTGGAAAAGACAACTTCTGCTTACAGTCCCATGCAGACAGCCCAGTCTTCCAGTGATGAGCAAAAGGATGTCACATTGGAAACTGAACCACAGGCAACACCAGTGAAGACCAGTCAAGCTGGTCGGGTGATCAAGGCACTAAAGAGACTTGATTTATAAGACTGTAAATTCAGCTTAGACAAAGGGGAGGTCACGAGACCAATCGTGACTCATGAGTCATGACATGAGATCAGCAGACAATTGATACCACTGTATCTATGTTGAAGTTGAACACTAACTTGTTGTTTTTAATTACCTTAGTAAATAGTAAATACAGTTTTCTAGTTATTAACAATTAATTATTGTTAATAAACCAGTGCTGAATTAAAGGGAAGATTGTTAGTGTCAAATTATTATCTGTAGGCTATTACTAGCTTACATGGGATATAAAAATACAACCAATAAAAATAAATATTTCCCTCTCTCATTTTGTAAATAAAAACAATAAAAATCTAAAAAAAACTAGTAATTGTCAAATAATTTATGAAGTGTAGGTAAGATTTTTAGAGCAGAAAGTTTTAAAATCAGAAAAGTGTAGAATATTAATTAATGGCTTCATCTATTTTGATTAAATTTGGTTAGCTTCTTGTATATAGTCAAAATAAAATATGAGCTACAAGAAAACACTTAAGCAGTTGTTGATGCTTGTGAAGGAGGAGGGAAAATACAATTTGCATATCACACAAATAAGAATAATAAAATGTGAACGGGTTTAAAGATACCGTAAGTATAAATATATAAACATGGAAAATTATTCTATTTGGGCCCACCCAAATTTATTATTCTAAAACTGTCCCTGGACTAATCATTGATGGAACCTCAGTAAACAGTGTGACAAAGAGGTCCTGTTTAAGTTATTTGGATTCATATGGTTCTCAGTTATTGACCTAGAGTGTGAATATCATTAAGCCACTGTCCACCATGATTATACAGTATTTTTATTTTCATATTCCATACTGGCAGCTTCCAATGGGGTCAATGAACTCAGCATTCCACTTTCAAAGAATGATGGAGCACATATTGCACAACATCTCAAGTGAACCAAATCACTGTGTTTCATGATGTGTTGATTGCCACTCCAAATATATAAATCATCTGAGCTTATTAGATTCAATATTGAAGTACTTTCTTGAATGGGAAGTGAGATTAAAAAAATGCTACATAGAAGTAGAATTTCTGGAATATTTAGGACAATGTTTACTCTCAAGGGTCTTCAAACTTTGTAGTATTCAGGACTTCATCAGCCTAAAACAAAAAAGAGTTAGAAAATTCATAAACAAGCTGAATTTATTATTTATATAACAGACATAACTGTTCCGATAATGGATGCATTAAAGTGTTGTAGCAAGACAATGAAGTGGGGTCCTGAACATGAAATTGATTTGATCAATTGAAAGCATTTAGCTGCAATGCTCAGGTGCTCAAATATCCATATTATCAATTGCCTTTCTTTTTAAACTAACAAATTATCCAGCTATAGAATAACATGCTTTGGCATTGATATCAGGACTAAGCCATTTTGATTCAACCATCTATGGGTTTCCTTACCTGCAATATGTAACTGAACCAATTATTGAAACATTGTGTAAGGAGAAAAACATACCAGTTGATGACACTGAAGATTCCACATGTATGCAAGAACCATTAGAGAATCAATGCAGTTTCTGAGACAAAATGAAACTGTGCTATCTGCCTTGCAATCAATTTCTATGGAAAATAAGGTTCCACCTGTAAATACATTAGCTGCATCTCAAGGCCATAGCATAAAACTGATCATATAGAGTATATTGTTGCCTATGAAATGGTAAGAAGGAATCTGTTTCCTAAAGTTAAGAATCCAAACGACCCTTCATTTATCAGACCTATTTCTATTTTACCTACTATTGCCAAGATATGTGAAAAACATATTTATAACCATATCATTCCTAAAATCATTAATTCAATAGTTGTATTCCTGGTAAATCAGCTGCTAAATATTTAACTCTCTATCAAGATCATATTAGAAGAAAACAAAACAAAAAAGCAATTTCAATTGTAACTGACTGTAGTAAACCTTTGGACTGTATAAATCATAATCTATTTATGAACATTTCTACTCTAATATTTGAATGATTTTCTTCATATTTAACAAACATAACTCAATCAATTAAAATTCCATATTCTAAAAATCGTTTAATCTTCACCTGTGCTAATGGAGTACCACAAGGATCCGTCTTGGGTTCCTTGATATTTATTATTGCCACAAATAATGTTGTTATTAATATTAATAATCATTTAAAGTTTTTGGATGATATGACAGTCATCACCTCTGGTAATAAAAAAAATTTAGCAGAATTTACTCAATCTAATATTAATTCTATTCTTAAGGATTCCCGAAAGTATGGTAAGCAAATCAACCCATTTAAATCTGTATTCTTAGCCATGATTTCTCTAAATCTAAGTTGAAGCTAAAATTGAAAATATTCCTGTCACTATTGCTACCGAATATAAAATCCTGGGTCTAAATTATCCAATCAAACTTTAAATGGAATTTGCATGATAATAATTAATCTAATAATTTTTTTTTCATATTATATAAATTAAAAAGGTTAAATATTGATTCTCTTATACTATGATATTTATTTTAAATTTATTCACCCATGCCTCGATTACTGTTACCCTCTGTGGTCTGATGCTATTACCAAAAAAAACAATCTAACTCTAATGAAATAGTTCAGAAAAGATCTTTCAGAATCATTGTTGGAATCATATTTCTTATGCTAATGTTCTGTCTTTATTGAATTTGCCTTCTCTATTAGAACGCAGAAGGATTTTATCAAAAAAATTTGCATTTTCATTTTTCAAAGATTACCCTGATTTTCTTCCTCCTAAGAATTGCAATTTATTTGGATATAATATACAAAATTCACAATAAATTTATAAAGCTTATATTAGACCTAATAGATATCTATCTTCAGTCATACCCAATTTAATAATGCTAAATGATTTTAATATATGATAATTCAGGGGTCATCATTTGTTTTTTGTTTTTTTGTAAATATTTACTAAAAATTTGTTTATTAATTATATGTAATAATTACTAACTAATCATTATTTATTCATCACAAGTGTAAATAACCTTTATATCCAACCCTTGGGCTAAAAGGTTATACCTTAATTAATTTAAATTTTATTGTATTTATTGTTTGTATTAAAATGTTGAAATAAATAAATGCAAATAATAACAATGTATCACTAGGATATCTGTTAAATACATTGGTAATTAAATGCAAGGTATTTGGTGGTTAAAGATTAAAAAGCCTTAAATAAAGGTAAAATTAATGAACTAAGATTATGTTTAGGTAAAATGGTCAAGGTATTAAGTTTGGATGGTCAATTTTCAGAACAAATGGATACCTAGGTCTGTATGTATGTCTGATATATTAAGAAAATCACACAATAGAAATTTTTTATTTGATGAGCTGTGTTTCCTAATTAAATTTGGCCACAGGACTCTTTCAAACTCATTAAAAATTTGCGAAACCCCAACCTTAAGCTCCGGCCGAAATATGGTTCCACTAGCACTTGTTTAAATTCTCATGCACTCTCCCAGAATATCTTCCCTGTGGTGTTTTAGCTTCTGAAGTCAGGTACACATTGTTGTACTTACACTCCATCAATATGACTCCACTAGCATTTGTTTAAGTTCTCGTGCACTTCCCCAGAATATCTTCTCTGTTCTGTTTTAGATTCTGCAGTCAGGCACACATTGCTGTACTTACAATCCATCAATATGGCTCCACTAGCACTTGTTTAAGTTCTCATGCACTCTCCCAGAATATCTTCTCTGTGGTGTTTTAGCTTCTGAAGTCAGGTACACATTGCTGTACTTACAGTCCATCAATATGGCTCCTCTAGCCCTTGTTTAAGTTCTCGTGCACTTCCACAGAATATCTTCTCTGTTCTGGTTTAGATTCTGCCATCAGGCACACATTGCTGTACTTACAATCCATCAATATGGTTCCACTAGCACTTGTTTAAGTTCTCATGCACTCTCCCAGAATATCTTCTCTGTGCTGTTTTAGCTTCTGAAGTCAGGTACACATTGTTGTACTTACAATCCATTAATATGGCCCCACTAGCACTTGTTTAAGTTCTCATGCACTTCCACAGAATATCTTCTCTGTGGTGTTTTAGTTTTTGAAGTTAGGTACACATTGCTGTACTTACAATCCATCAATATGGCTCCACTAGCACTTGTTTAAGTTCTTATGCATTTCGCCAGAATATCTTCTCTGTATTGTTTTAGATTCTGCAGTCAGGCACACATTGCTGTACTTAAAATGCATAAATATGGCTCCAATAGCACTTGTTTAAGTTCTCATGCACTGCTCCAGAATATTTTCTCTGTGATGTTTTAGCTTCTGCAACAGGTTACACAGTGATGTACTTACAACCAATCAATATTGTTGGTTCCACTAGCACTTGTTTAAGTTCTCATGCACTACCCCAGAATATCTTCTCTGTGCTGTTTTAGCTTCTGCAGTCAAGTACACATTGCTGTACTTACAAGTTACAATCCATCAATAGGCTCCACTAGTAATTGTTTTTTAATCAAGTGCATTGCCCCAGAATATCTTCTCTGTCCTGTTTTAGCTTCTGCAGTCAAGTACACATTGCTGTA
>PXIH01S0003538.1:1082-11826 GCA_003024985.2 Euperipatoides rowelli | reverse complement strand
TCTGAATCACTGATCTACATTCTGATTGGTCTGTGAAGGAAACGTCTCATCTGGTCTGACAATCACTTACAGGAATTCACGTGAGATTTTTCTAGCAAAATTATAGATGTAACATCATTTGCCAGTTTGATATTTTGATAAATATTGGTATAAAAGTCGAATTCTGATGCATTTTTGGACTAAATATAACAAATTGATTAATTAAACATAATTTTTTTTTTGCAAAAATACAAATAAATCAATGAATTTGAAATAGGCATTCAGGTACCACTTTAAAATTATTCATTATCTTATGTTCTGCTTTTAGATTTGCTTAATCTTTTCTCCATTTTTTTTTTTTTTAATTATATAAAAAAAATGTGTATGTGTATATGGGATATAGGATGAAAGAATTCTTTATGTAATTATGTGATTGTTAAAAAGTAATGAAATATAATTAATTAATTTCTTTCTAGTTAAATACAACCTGGGAGACTGTTGCTTGTGGTCGTACTAAAGATCAACAGGAATTGACGGAACAAGCACGCCGTTTACTCAGCACGCTTAAACCTCGGTCCCTGAATCTGTAAGAATGTTTCTAACCTGTGTTCCACATGTAACATATATTATTAACAAGAAACCAAACAGCAACAAATTGTATATACTTATATATATATTTATGTATATATAAATAAATATATCAGAAATGAGGAAAGTATAAACTATAAAATGAAAATATTTACCATTTTGATGGTTATTTTAGATGTGATGTAAAAAAAAAATTTTTAATTGTGTCGAGATTTGATTTTACATTCCGTACATCAGATTCACTTCAGAAATGAGAATTTGTAGCATTTTTTTTTTTATAAAGTCAGGAGTGAATGTTTTATTTATTTAACGAGGAAAATTTTAATTTTTACTAGTTGGCAAGAGTTTGTATTCAAAATATACAGTATATTTTTGTATTTAGCTATTTTTCATAAAAAAATAAAAAAATCTGGCAGGATTTTCAGCTAAAAGCTATCCTACCGGGAGTTTCTGATAACATGATGAGCTAACTAAGAGTTCTCTGTATTTGTCAATTTATACATTTATTTTTACACGCTATTTTATTACCCCCACCCCCCTTTCTATTAACCCAGAATTGAATAGACAATATGGGAAAAAAATAAGGATTTATAAAAAACGGGTAATTAAAAATGTTTATTTTTTACAGTTTTGTAATATATTTTTTTACTTTTAAATTGATGAAAAGTGATTGAAAATCAGTTAATAATTACAATTTTTTAATAATTTTAAAAAGTTGAAATGTTTTAGAAGCTTATTAGAAAGACCAAATAAATTTGCTTGGAAATATTTGTTTACATTAGGAAAATGCTTACACACAAAAAGAATAACAACAACAACACAAAAAGAATAACAACAACAACACACAAAACATGACAGAAAATAGACAAAAAAAAAGTTTAATGACTAAAGGCTAAATGCTTTTAGGAATACTGTATTTGAGAGCCTGAAATTGGATTGACATATACTCCTACAAGTATAGACAAACTCCAGGACCGGAAACTTATGTAGATGACATCCAATAAGTAACATTGAGTAAATGATATCCATGCAATAAACTTCTATGATAGAGCACATGGAAGGAACATACATTATGAAATAACTAGTTTGTCGTGGTCAATAAATAATATTTGGTAATATAGTATGTAGAAACATTCTTGAACAAAGAAATGCAGTAAGTGGCAGGGAGGAAAGCCAAAGTGTGTGAGAGCATGATAGAATGTGGAATAGTATTTGTCCGAGGGATCCGTGGCTGGGCAAGGTTAAAGGTTGGAGAAGAAAAGCATCAATACTTTAGGTGTGTTCGTCAATAGTTAACCTTTTGAATTATTTAAACTATTCGATACTTTTTCGTTCGTCATTAAGCGCATGAAATGAACTAGACCGTTCATTAAAAAATCTCGTTTATTTCATTTGTTTCGTTTCAAACTTTCTGACCCTGCTCGAGAAGCGGGGTACTTTGTGACATTTTGTTTTCATAATGGCTGACAAAAAAAAAGTTATCATTGCTAAAACTTGGATTTATTAAAGGGATTACAATTATGTAAAAACTAACTGATTACGATATCTTCAATGATCGTGCAATCCTTTTCATCAATTTTACATTAATTTTTTTAGGGGAAATACATTGTTTTTAAATATCCCCGTAAGTAAGACTGCACAAGTCTTTACCTGAAAGGATTAATGCTGTAATTTGAAAATGCTAGTCTTTGTAAAATAGTCTTCAATACAAACAATTTTTTTTGCTCATTTTATTAAGATAGAATTTCATCTTCAATTGCATCAGAATTATTATTGAATAAAAGCATACTAACAATTTTATTATGATCGAGTACTTTTCTACTCAGAAAGGACTAACTTTGATTGTTCGTCTATAAAATTAAATGTTTACATGACCAAGTATAAACCAAATAAACGAAACACACTGAAAAAATATAATTATGAACATGCCTTTTCTTTTAGCCTTCATTTCTTTGACATGAACTCAATCAGCTTTAAAATGGTTGCATGGCTGACAAACAGAATATCCTTACTGCTGCTACTACTACTACTATCACAAACTTCAACCCTCTTGTGTTTCAATTCAGTCCTCAGAATATCAATTGGATTGAAATCTGTGGACAACTTGGTCACATTGGAACTAAAAATTAACGACTATGCTTCTCTTTAAGAAGGTTTTGCTATCCACTCTTTAACAAGCTTGACGTGTGTAGGGATCATTATCTTGTTGAAACACACAATTATTACCCCAAACCACCTGATAGGCCAATGAAACAATGACTAGAGTCAGAGTTGGACAGCATTGAGAATAGAAGTATTGCAAATACATAACAAAAATACTTTTGTGTTTGGTATTTCCAATGCTTTTTTAAAGTATTTTGTGTTTTGTAATGAAAATACATTTTAAAAGTATTTTATATTTTAAAACAAAAGTTAAAATAGCCGCTCATTTAAAATATGCAGTAAATATTTATTTTTCTAAAAGATAAATATATTGCATTACTTAATCATAAATAAATAAAATATGAAAACCATAAGTTGGCTCTGTGAAAACTTATATTAACTAAATCAACAACAATCATGTAGATTAATTTATGATATAACAAAATAGTGATGTATCTCAGACATCACTTTTTATACAAATAATTTGATTGGCTAAGAACAGTGATTTCAACAATAATAATAATAAATAAACTTTTTGTCTCGCACCAAAATTTGATGTCAACTTGATGCAGAGCCGGATTATAGAATAGACAAAAAANACAAATGTCTTGGGCCGGAATTTTTTTGGGTTCATTTTTATAATGATTTTAGCTTATTACAATTATTTATTTAATTATCTCTTTAATTTATTTCATATGTAAAAGTTTCTGTCTATATGTGCCCCTTTAGAAAAATTGTCCACATGTGCCCCTCGAAGAGGCACATGTGGACAATTTGTATCATGAGAGAAAAAAAATTCAGCTTAAAAGTATCAACATTTAAAGCTAAATTCTGTGGTTAATTATATACCTAAATGTCTAATGAATAAAAAAAAATATTTATAGTTTCTGAAAAAAAAAGTAAAGAGTGAAAAAAATTAAAAAGTCATGTTTAAAAAATTTCCATATGTACTCCCCCCCCCTCTCCCCTATTGGTTTCTTTGGATGTTTATAAGAAAATTGTAGGATTATCACAATTCATAAATTATTTATTTTTATTTTATTTATTTTCATAACAGTCAAGGCCAATTACAGTATGAAAAAGTTAGTAATTTAATAAAAATGTATACAACTATAAAGACTGTGTAGTATATTTGAAAAATTAATAAAAATTACGTATCTGTGTTGATTAAAAAAAACTTAAAATTTGGGGCAGTTATTGAGCTTATTGGCATTTTCTTTGTTTTTTCATTATATGAATTAGTAAAGGGTCCCAAAAATAAATGTGTCTAGTGCCCCACAAAAGTTTAATCTGGCTCTGACTTGATGGCCTAAGAATGAGCAAATCAAAAAATCTGATTGTTCCAGTTATGTTTTCTTGGTTTTCATTTAAATTTTTATTTTTTAATCTACTTTGCTGATTGACTCCTAGCCTGAAAATAATTGCTACTGGGTGTAAGTTTTTTTTAAAGAACTGTATTTAGGGCTTAATATTCTATTTGAACAAAAACATGTGAGCATCCAACATTGTAAGCTAGACTAACACAATTTTCCCACAGGATGATTGTGTTACTAAATTAACATTTCACTTATCCTTCCTGGTATTATACTTATTTTCTAAATTAGGGAAAGTGGGTTAATCAACTTTGAAAAATTAATTTAACTAAAAATTCAAGTTCATAAAAGTTGAAGTTGACAAGAAAATATAGAAGTTTTCATAAATTTCCATTGTAATTTTGAAAACTAACTTTGTAAAGACAAAATTCAGAAATTGATGATTTAGCATTTTAATTACCATATGTTACCTAAAAAAAATTATTTGACAATAATAAGTGCTTTATAAAAAAATAAAGTATTTTGTATTTTGAGAAGACTGAAAATACAATAGTATTTTAAACACTTTAATTTTGAAAGTATTTTGTATTGTATTTCACATACTTTTTTTTTAGTACTTTGCCCATCCTGACTTGTAGTATGATACACCNTACCATTACATGCCAACCCCAAACTTGACAATGGAACAAAGATTTTCCACATGAAACCGTTGCTCTTTTATATTGACAGTTCAGGGACTAGTATCTGCTTCAAACAAAAACTTGGAAAATAAACCTGCCTTCAGCATCTGTAGTCTTCCTGCTTGGCCAAATTACCATTAACATCTGCTTCTCCATATTCCACATGATATGTAGTCTTACATTTACTTAACCCATGTACCAAAATAAGCTGCAATCTGCCCTTTTTAGCAGTCTCAGGTAATGGCATGGTGATGAAATTAATCAAAATTTCAATTACGTTGTTTTTTATATAAAAAAAGCTGTGTCAGGAATAATATTAGTGTGATTTGGAAATTTAGTGGCTTTTTTGAAAGCCAAAGGTATTGTTTTCAGCCAAATTGTTTTTACTCGAAAAAAAAATTAACCACAACCAAACTTACTCCAAATCCACTTTCAAAATTAAGATAGCATAATATAGAACATTCAATTTTGTTATCGATCAATATTAATTCTTTGAGTTTGAATGAAATTCCTCCTTTATTACTTAAATCATTTATTAATAAGTATTTTCAACATTCAAAACTTTAAAAAAAAATGTTTATATATTTTAAGAATTATTTTCCAAGTATATAGATTTCGGCCATAGTCAAGCAGCAAAATAGCTGGGCTGTGCACTAAAATTCACATGCTTGCTATTTTCTTCTAAATCCTGCAACAAGCTTTCCTTAAGATTTTTTTTTATGACATCATGCTACTTTCTAAAAATTATAGCATCACTAGTTGTTTCTTTTCAAATTGCAAAACATTGACTTGCTGAAGTGGATGATAGTGGTTTTTTTTTTTTAATATGCTTAACAGAAAATAGTACTGTAGGCCTTTATACAGTATAGGATACTGTATATCTTATAATGGGAGTTGAAGATCATTGAAAATTTAAAAGTTTTAGTTCTAGCATTTACTGTAGCCTGCATTAGATTTTAGATGAAAATTTTCTCTAGCCTAGATGTACCACCCTTTGGGTGCTTAGGAAGGTGGGATTAAAGTTGTTTTTAATATTAATTAATAAATTTTAAAAATATAGTAAATAAAAAAAGACCATTAATGATTAAACTTGCACAGTATTTTTTTTTTCACAATTTGAATACAATTGCAATAACATGCGTATGAACTACCATATTGTCTATTTTAGTCTGGGCTAGTATACTGTATATCAGTATTTCTTTCTATACAATAGAGTAGAAATAACTTGATTATTTAACACTTTTTTGATGACTGAATCTTATTTCTTCAAAGATAAGCAAATCTTAACATCTACAATAGGGTAAATAGCTATAAAATCTTGTTGAACTGTATATGTATAGTTGTATTAAATCACAGATTTATAAAATCAAATAATTATACATGTTATCAAATATGTATAATTAAGTTTTATGTTATTTTCTTCATGTGTTTTAAAAAAATCATTTGAATGAAGCAAATAATTATCTAGAATGCAGTGTAAATTTTTTTTAAAAAAATTTTGATAAGTCAACTTAAGTTGAAATTGCTACAAACATTTTTCTATCTTTATGTTTGCACGTCATCATGACATCTTACTATTTTAATTTATCTTTTAATATACTGTACATCTTTTTCTGTTTTATAGAAAATCTATCTTGGTTTAGCGACTTGATCTTTACTGATCAGAAAATAAGTGGGCGAAGTACAAAAAAAAATAAACAAAGGGTTAATGAATTCAATATGGAGCTAGGCATCAAAATGATGTTTGTAAACCCGGTTAATGACTACATTTAAAAGAATGACATTATTAAAAAAATATTTATTATGAAATGTTTTTTTTTTTATTATTTTCTGTTGAATTATTTTAACATGTAATATGTTTCTTAAAATGTCTGTAACTTGGAAGTTTGTAAAATAATTACATCTTTGATCAGAGAAATAGTACTATTTTGTTTAAATTATATTTGAGTATTTTGTACAACTTTTTGTCATATTTTGCAAGATTCTAAATTGGCAGCTATAAGAATTGCTTAAATAATGTATTTAAATTCTATATTGACCTAGAGATGGCACTACCTCCCTCCTTCCTGACCACAAGAATAATGGTTTATACTGTAGTAACCATTTCAGTTGATTTTGTAAATCATTTTGTAAACTAGCTCCATCTAGCAATAATTTACAAAGCTATTTAATATCACTATTATTGAAAGTATAAAACAAAGAATTATATTTTTCAAATTTCTGTCTATCAGCACCAATTCCTTTTGCATTTTTATATGCTGTTTGAACTTGTGTGTTTTCAATGCTGTAAATAATCTGTTTGCTTGTAAATATGGCTTATAATTTGTAGATGTGTATTTATTGTAAAATATGAATTGCTTGCTTAAAAAAAACCCCACACTTTATAACGATATGATTTCTGAAATGCTGTAAAATAAAAAGTGCATTGGTCTGTAATCAGTTTTATATGAAAAAAAGAATAAATAAAATAAATAAATAGAAGATTTGTTGTTATTTAGTAAAATTGTATCAGATGGTTAACAAAATAGTGAAAAATTTTATAAACATACAGTATTTTTTTAAATCGATATTAATGTTTTTAAAAAATTAATTTGTAAAAATCTTAATCACATGCCTGTGAAAATGTTTACGCTACTTAGTTATTTTCTTCATTAATAATATTGGAATTTATTTTTAAATATTTTTGTCTTTGTTTGTCTACAAAGATTTAAGTAATCATATACTGTGGCCAACTAAGGCTACTCTTATTCTGATTTTGTTCTGCTGTTTAAAATCAATGTTTAGGTTGAATTATATTTGAAATAGTTGATTTGTTGATAAGCAGAATAACATGATAATGATAGAGCTTTAGCTTTACGTTTGTCATGAGTATGAAAGTAGAAATTACTTTGAAAAATTCTGAAAAGGAATAAAATGTTTTAATGTAACATGGTAAAAAAAAATTCATTGGTGTCATTTTTTTATTTTTGCCATAGTTTTTTCCACCCACTAACCAACTTCCTTTTTAGTAAGATTTAAAACAGATGTAATTATTATTTAAATGACACCAAATATACGTTAATGTTGAGATGTTATTTGGTTTTTAAATGAGACATTTAGAATTGTTTTGAGAAGCTTTTAATGGAATAGTTAAGTATTGGGGACTTATTTAGACCACAAATCCTATCCGAAAAGTTGTTTATCAGTATTAGGAATTAGAAAATGTGAGGAGAGAGAAGAGGTTTATAATTTTATTTATTTTAATAAAAGTTACTAGAGCTTACATTTTAGTTTAAAGAGGTGAAGTTTCATCATTTCAAATACATTTTCAGCTTTATTTTAAAAAAGGGTGGATAAACTTATTTTTATTGGAATAGACTAACAAATAACATTTGACTCTTGTTTGATACTCTTCAAAATCAAGGTATGTAGAGGGCACTTGTGTCAATTTTTGTCCAAGAGAAGAGGACAATCTAAGTGACTAATCATAATCTAATGATATAAGACTTTCTTTTAAGAGATTTTTCGAATTTGAGATTCTAATATTGAATTAGGGTAACTTGTTATAGTATGAACTTCAAGAAAAATAAAAATGCAAAAGTTATGTTTATTAATTTGTTGCTTTAAGTTTTTTTTGGTTTTTCCAATTTAGATGTCTGGTTGCAAGTAGCCCTATTTAAGCTAATAATTGAGCTTTTGGTATCACTTGATCAACAAAGTATGCTGTTTTAATCGAAAACAAAATATGCAGAATTTCATCCTAGAATATAGTATATACTGTAATCCCCCTCCCCTCCTACCTGACCTCTTAGGCTGGCTATGAGTATGACAAGAATTATTGACTTTGCAGGTATGTTTTTTATTTTTAAAATATTTTCCATAATAATAGATTTCAATATTTTTTAGTATAAAGATATTTTTAGATTAGATCTTGTAGAATCTGATCTGGTATGAGCTTATCTGCATCACATGATCTTGTATGCTTTTAAATTCTTATGAGCTCATCAGCATCATATGGGCTACATACATTTTCATTGATACATCATATTTGCAGTAATGAATATGATAAATTAATACTAAATAAATAGATGACAATTTAGATGTCTGAGATTTATTTATTATTGCGGACTCATTTATAGTATGGCAGTCTTACCCTAAATATATACAGTACATAGGTCACACAGCCTTATGTTTATAATCAAAATACTAGCTCAATAAGAGTGACATCTTTAGTAAATACAGTATATATTTTTTCATTTGCCAGATTAAATTATATTAACACTGTCAAATATCATTAGAATATCTTCCAGTTTTATTACTATTATAATTTTAAATATAAATATATATCATACATGTGATTATGAAATGTAAACACATGGAGTTACTGTATATAGGCTACTATTGTAAATAGTTCTTAGAGAGAAATTGAGAGGCAATCATTAAAACATGATTGCAATCATATTAAAATAATTGAAAAACTGTATTTTCAAAATTATATATTTCACAATGATCGTTTATAAGGACAAATGGAGCAGCAAATATCTACCAATAATCATTTAACGATCTTACCGGAGTTTATTTTGCAAATAAAATACAAATCCATGTATCATAAACCAAAAATACAAATCCATGTAAAGCTGGTGCACCTGTGGTAACTATAAAAATGAACATTTTAAATTATAAAATAATATTTCCAAATAATAAAAGAATTTACAAAAAATATTTCGATCGAATGATTGAAATGTCAAACCTTTAGTGTTGTACAAACCCAGCTAGTGGCTTCTCCTTTATTCCTGAAGTTATTCTCATACTACAAACGGACCTCTATGAAGTCCAACTCTCCAATGCCAGAATAAGTGAGGGTTCCTCCATTTGGATAAAAACAGCTAATCTCATTGGTTAGGAATAAAGTAAATTACTGGAGGATTCTAAAACTGTAAAAACAGTTCAACACATGACTGCAAGCAAAACGAGATGCTTCAGTAGCCTGCTTCCACATACAACTGACAGCCTAACAATATCTGCAGTTCACCACCGCATGCAATTCTCCATCAAGATAATATATAAATCACCAGAACCCTGTGCACTCCCAAATAACAATCCACAGACTTCTGCTCTCAACCGCTGTTTCACCATAAGTTTCTAATGAAGGGCTGTTATTAGTAGACACCAAAGCTTGCAGCCCAATATCTCACCAGATTTACAAGACACTGTAAATCTCTGGTAAGATTACATCTTCGTTTTCAAGAACTTTGGAAAGTAATGCTGAATCGAGCTATCCAAAAAAAAAAAAATTATCTTGCAACAGTTTCAGTTGTAATGTCTGTAAGGGATAACTGGTGAGCTGAGGTGATGTCTCTTAAATAAATTAACACTAAAAAGGACTAAAATAGCTTCTCTGTGCAGCTGTTTAGCTGGAGTTATTTAATGGAATGACCAGCCTCTCACTTTTAGGACTTATGTTGACCCTTTGAGGAGAGCTCGAGTTCCTAAAGTTTTTCTTAGTTAAATTTTATAAAAATATTGGGTTTTCTGCTTCTTGCTTGAGTATATTTTGACAATAGATTTTAATCCAATGTGATTAATAGCTTTAGTCCAATGGACTTAACCATCTCATCCTGACATCCATTATTTATTTATTTACACTTTGGTCTGTGCTTATTGAGAGGAGCACCTCTAAAAATAAAGGAGAGGTCATACATTTGTTTAATCTGAAGAGGCTTGTTTATAGTGGTTGACATTTCAATCCACTTGATTGAAATGTCTTTTGAAAACGTTCTCTTTGTTTAGAAGTTTGATTTCTATTGTTCACAAGGTTTGTTTTCTTGTTTTTATTAATTTGAGCAGTCTTTCATGGTAAGATTAGACACTAGATACTGTGATGAATTGCGATGAACCCTAATGTATATAAATGCTAGGTAAAACAATGTTATAAATNTTTANNATACCCAGCGTTACTATGTACCTAAAATTAGTTTATATAAATAATTCCCTGACTGCGCAACTACTAATGGGTGGTTCAATACACAACTAGCACAATCTACAGTATTCAGGTTTTATAAC
>PXIH01S0003530.1:11838-27426 GCA_003024985.2 Euperipatoides rowelli | reverse complement strand
GTTAATTTATAGTCATATTCAAATATAAATTTTAATATATTAATATTACGACTGTAATATTAAAATTGATGCAGTTAGGAAGTACATATCCTGTCCTTTATAGGGATATTACATTCTTTGACTAATCTTCAAAATTAGTATCATATCACGGCAATAAAAATATGGGCCCTAACCTTAACCCATTGAGTTAAAAAAATCGAAAATAAAAAAAAATCGAATCGAAATTAAATCAAGTTGTTTTTTGCAAAATTGCCTACCCCTAATAGTTTACCTTCTCATACCTAAGATCTTGCCTTGTATTGATGTTATGCAGTTTGGGGGTCTCCCTAATAGATTGACCACTCATCTCATTCATTGCATTATATACTAAAATCTTTGAAAAATAATGACATGAGAGCGACCACTATTATCATGGACTTCAACAAGGCCTTTAACAGTGTCGATTTTTAACCTACTTATAAGGGCTTTGTGGCCATGAGTCCTTCACCATGAATTGCATATTTATTTCGTCTTTTATCAGTGAAAGAATGCAATTTATTAAACTCCCCAATTCTAGTGATTACTTTTCTTTTAAGTGTAGCAATGGTGTCCCTCAGGGCTCTCATAAGTGGTTTATTTTTCCTATCGCCACTAACTCCGCTTCTGTTGATAACAAATTCAAATTTGTAGATATGTCTATTGACTGTATTAGTAATAGTAACCTCATTGAATCTGATACTCAAAAATTATTTGATATAGTTAAATTATTTGATATACTCATGATTGTATCATGAGTTAACCCTTTCAAATTCTGCATTATGGTTCATAACTTTTCCAGAGTTCCTCTTAACTTAAAGATTTGTGCTGATAATTGCAAAATTTTTAAAATTCGCCAAGTTACAATCTTGGGTGTAGTATTTCAAGAAAATTTTAAATGGGATTGCCACATTTCCTATAAAATAAAGCACTCAAACTATTGTTTTTATTGTACAAACTTAAAAGAATGGGTGCTGACATTAGTAGTAGTACTTTGCGTTCAGTATTCATTTCTTTCATCCCATCGATATGCTTGTCCAGTTTGGAACTCCTCAATAAAAAAAAAACAAACATGTTTATTTGTTGGAGAGTGTGCAGAGAAGGATTCTTAAATTTATTTTGGGTGATTTATACACTAACTACTCTAACTCTTTAGATAAACTGAATTTAAAAAGCCTTAGTGATCGTAGAAATGATATTTCTTTTAGTTATGCTTGTCCAGTTTGTAACTCCTCAATAACAAAAAAACATATTTATTTGTTGGAGAGTGTGTAGAGAAGGGTTCTTAAATTTATTTTGGGTGATTTATACACTAACTAGCCTACCCTAACTCTTTAGATAAACTGAATTTAAAGAGCCTTAGTGATCGTAGAAATGATATTTCTGTTAGTTTTGCATTATCTTTTTTTAGAACTTATAAAGATCTTGCCCCGCCAACAAGAATCTCAAAAATTTCTACCAGAAGCTCTCTTAAATTATATTTATCTTACATCAGAACA
Source organism: Euperipatoides rowelli (assembly GCA_003024985.2). Lineage (NCBI taxonomy): Eukaryota > Metazoa > Onychophora > Udeonychophora > Euonychophora > Peripatopsidae > Euperipatoides > Euperipatoides rowelli. The sequence continues at coordinate 25,912 of PXIH01S0003530.1, read as the reverse complement.
AAGCGCTACTCTAACTCACCTATTCCAGCATTAACTAAATTAATTAATTTCATATACCTTTTTATTACTTTTATTATTTTTGTTTTCTAACTTTAATGATTCTTCAATGTTTTCTTTGAATGTAGGCTAATCATTTAGGCCATGTAATGTATATTTTTTGTAATATAGATCTACATCCGTTTGCGCTTTGGTCTATATAACTGTAATCTCTCTAGTGTAATTATTTATTGTTTAATAATAAACCCTCATAATAAAGGATTTTACAAAAAAAAATGGGAGTCCAGAATATTTTTTTTTTCTATACTTACTATGTGCTGTATAAATGACGAGAGCCTAGAAATGGGGCTCAATTAATGACATTTTAGTTACGTGATCAAAATAGATAGCAGCCTTATTTTTTTTGTTTACAGTTCTAACCTTACCGTAAGCCTGAACATTAACTCCTCCTACATATTAAACCCACTATGCCCAACCCTATGATAATCTAGAGGTGAAATAATATTTTTTTTTCATTGATTTCTATAATTTTGACTCCATTTCCGTCAGCCCTTATGTAATGACGGAAATACTTGTGCAGATGTTAAAAATGTGGTAAAATATCACTAATTAGGCCCCATTTTGATCCATTCCTGAAAAAAATGCCTATTTTTAACACATTTTTAATATTGCTAATTAACATATTTTATTAGTAGAAAGTATAGTACCGTAGAATGCCGACCAANAGCGCCCCACCAAGCAAGGGCGCCCCTCCTATTTCTTGTCAAAACATAGGTATATAGCGCCATCGCTGAACAAGAGCGCCATCACTGCATTTTGACTTTTTTATCACTCTGAAGGAAATCCAAGGGGTATCCAAGCAAGAGCGCCCCCCTAGATTTTTGCTTCCTTTTACCTCATTTAAGGTTCTGGACAGGGTATCCACTATCCATACAAGAGCGCCATGGAAAAATTTTCATGTCACCAGCTGACATTATTATGCTGTGACGTCATTTTTATGTGTTTTACATCATCTCATATATTGTAGCTTCTATGAATAACGTTGAATCCTCATAAGCAGAACGAAAGAGGCCTGTAAATTAAAAAATAAAAGTTTTAATTTACATGGCGCTCTTACTTGGCAGAACCTTTAATTGATGTGTGACATCATGTTTTAGTGTGTACCAGCCATTTTCCTAAAGTTTTGGGAAGCATGTCCAAGCAAGGGCGCCGTTTTGAAAAAAAATATTTTTAAAGAATTCAAAGTGTATCCAAGCAAGAGCGCCATGTCCATTTTGCAATGCATTGTGGTAAATCTAAGGTTTCTTAGCATGGAGCCGAACAAGAGCGCGCCCCCCTCCCCCATTTCCCCCCAAACGAATGATAAGAGCACATGCGCCCTTGCTCGGCATTTTACGGTATCTTATCCCTTGTGTTTTTTAAGCTTATAATAGCTAAAATACAGAGTTTTTAATCAAGACAAATTGCAATTTTTGACCTTTTATTATTTTCTTGCCTTACCAGCCTCGGCTAATTTTTTCATTAAGATTCAAACATAATAATTGCATTTGAAATTTAGTATTTTTTAAATCTATATGTTTTTATAATATGCTTTTTATTTTGTTAGTATTTTTAAATTTTCATAGTCCTAACCCTGATATTTCACTGGATAAACGGTCTATCAGATAGATATTTTTATCTGAATGAAAGTTTTTTAACTTTATTGAACTTGGGCTCAAATAGTATTTTTAATTGTACAATTTATAAAACAACAGTTAGTCATTTTACTACTTCAGTAGGTGACCTTTAAGCATCAGGATTGTTAAGAACTAAACTCATTTTTATTTTAATCAGTTATTTTTACTTTATTAAATTTAAAGACCATGATATTTTAGAACAATGTTTTATTTGGGAAATGACAAATATTTCAAGTTTATTGTATTTTTTTATTTTCATACAATATTAATTTTATGCATAATTTTTGTATATTAGTTATGAAATTATGTCTATTTATTTAGATCTTAAGAATATTACAGAAAAATTATTGTCGACTGATTGGAATTCATCTGTATTTTATTTCATCCAAATTAATGTTTTACAAATCTCCTCTCTCTGTAATTAAAATGTAAATTATTTTACTGTATATGACTAGTTTTATTTTTGTATAATACAGTGTATATACTGTATATTTTTTTGACCCGTTGTGTAATAATTAATATGGAGTATGATTTACAAATTAATTGGATTTCAATTTTAAGTTTGAAATAATGTTTGCAATCAAATGATTAATAGTATGTTCTTACATGAAAATCTCCCTATTTGATTCATATATAAGTTGAAATGTACTGTATAGCTTTAATTCTTTAATTTAAATATTTTATTTGTGTTCAATTCTTGGCCAACAAAGTATTTTTATTTTCCTTTTAAAAAGTCCTAAATTTAAATTATATAAACCTTGATATACTGTAGTTGTTTTTTTTTTTGTTTAAAAAATAAAAGCAACAAGCAAAAAACAAAGTCAATTTTAACTCCTAGTTTGCAGAGCTGGATTATAGAATAGACAAAAAAGACAAATGTATTTTCATAACGGTCAAGGCCAATTAAAAAATCGTTAATTTTATTTAAATAAAACCCAATTAAAATATACATTGCAAATATAATTAAATATTCAATCACAAATATGGACTGGGGTGCTTGAATAGAATTTCTTTACTTTTTCCAATGTTAAGAACTTTTAGGGCTATAACTTAATAATTCTGAAATTAGATTTTTTAAAAATAGATCTTAAGCATTTCCTTTTCAAACAAATGGCCTATATTTGGTATATATTTTGGCAAACATGTCCTTTTTACTTAAATGTGGAAATATATTATTATATAGACTCAAGGGCATAAATATAATTTCTTCACTTTTTAAAATGAATGGCGGCTATAGCTTAATAATTCTGAAATTAGATTTTTTAAAAATAGATCTTAAGCATTTCCTTATCAAACAAATGGCCTATGTTTGGTATATATTTTGGCAAACATGTCCTTTTTACATAAATATGGAAAATATATTAATATATAGACTGGGGTGCAAGAATATAATTTCTTCACTTTTTCCAATGAATGACAATTTCTGTTACCAGTAATGATTTTTTTTTTTACCGATGTTAAAACGCTAAAAATTAGTATCTGTGTTAATTAAAAAAAAACTTAAAATTGGGGGCAGTTATAGAGCTTATTGGCATTTTCTTTGTTTTTTCATTATATGAATTAGTAAAGGGCAGTGATTCTTTCGGGCATACCTCCCGGGGGAGAGAGGCTTAGCCCCCCTCCCCCGGGAGATAATGCATTAAAGTGGGCTAATGGCCCACTTTAAGGCATTATCTTTATTATGACTATTAAACAGCTAAAAAATATAAAAATTGTACAGACCTAAATTAGAGAGCATTAAATTTGCTACAAAAATTGTTGAAAATAAAAGTAGCCATCATTCATGTTGATTGCACATAAAGGCTTTATAGAAAAATCAATATTACAATTTTATCAACAAATAACGATTTCAGGAAAGAATTGCATTAATAGCTTGTAACTGGTTATAGTTAGGGTAAATATTGAATATACAAAAATTAAACAGCATACAATTTTCAACAAATTAGTTAAAGAACAAAGTTATGAAAATGTATAGTTGATTGTCAATAAGAATGTAACCCTATGCTGCATAGAAGTGCCTATAGGCAACCAATTTATCATTTGGAATTCACCCAAGGAAATACAGTCAAATTGATATTGCATAATATACTGTATAATGATGCTTAAGAACATTTTTGCAGGGGTGTTCAGCATCTAGATGATCTGGGACATTATAAAGTAAAAACTGATGCAACTTCCTTTTGTCATGTACATTCTCCCTGGATAGAGCTTGCAGATATTTGTGTTATATTAAATGCCATCTCCATTCTTGAATTAATTTTGTAAGAAAATAAAATTATCTATCTGAAAATAGGACTCCTGTGATAGTTTTAGATACTAAGTTCAGAAAGTAATTTATTGCCAGATAATTTTAATTACAAATATTTCATATTGCAAATACTATTGTTTATAATAACGATGTTAAACTAATCCATCTAGATCCACTTAATCCTAGGGTATATAATTTGTTTAAAGGTTTCAACAGCTACTATTAATATCCTAAAATGGTCATACAATATTAATATACCAAACAAGCTGCAATAGGTAGAATTAATAATTTAATATGAATTCATTTTACAATTTATCAGCCATACAACTACAAGAGGGCCAATACAACAACTCAAGCTAGACCAGCATGTATCACTTTGGTCAGCAGTTACAACACAACTCAGTGAGACGACTAATTCCTGACCCGACTGACATATACGCCGATACTGTATTTGATAATATTTAAAGATGACATTATAATTAGTGTTTATGGATCAACTCCATGATTAATGATTAATAATTAATAAATTATACCTCCTTAATTATTCCCATAACATATAATCATCATTCTATTATAAATTGGAGTACATTATTATTCCCATAACATACTGTAAATATCATAATAATATAAATAGGGTAAATTATTATATTTAAACACACTAATGTAAGTTGAATATTACAGAGTACCACAGTATAATATTGATAGTCCTCTTATGTGTACTGAACTCTGACTTGTAACATCACCCCCCCCCCCCCCCCGAAGATATATAACAGACAATTGACATCTCTTTCATGGTCAACTAATAAGTCCATTTTTTGGCAGGTACCCCATAGTTATTTATTTGTGATCTAGACACTGTGTTGTCATTGGTTACTCCTTCATCAAGTAACTTTTCTTCCTGTAATCTTACTGCTACCTCAGATTCCGGAGAATACAATTCTATTCGATTGCCTTGATGATAAATCTGGGACTCTTTGAACTTTACACTAATTGTGTTGATGATTTTATTAGTATGGTGATTCCACAGGCAGAAGCACTTTTTCTCCATACCATATCCCACCAGGTATCCCTCTTGGACTGTATTATCGAGCTTACTCCACAGCCTTCTATTTACATGGGCGTAGGAAGAACAATCAAATGTTCTGATGTGGCTCATTGATGGGATTTTCCCATGTCACATTTCGAAGGGAGTTGGGTCTTGAGCCGAATGTGACAGTCTTTTGTGTAGATAACAAGCTGTGGTGACTGTTTCTCCACATAGTCCTTTGGGTAATCCTGATCCTTGTAGCATCCTCATATTCATGAATGTGAGATTCTTTCTTTCCGCTCGGCTGTTTTGTTGCGGTGTGTGTACTACCGTTGTTTGATGTCATATATGATGTAGTTTAAAAAACTGGCTTAACTGAGTACCCATGAACTCTCTCCTTTTTATCATACCTAATTATTTATGGAAAATGACCAAACTTGTTCCCCTTCAAGATGTAATTTATAATATGATCACTAGTATCTCACTTATTTTTTAACAATCCCACATACAGTAGGTGTAGTTTGTAGCCTCTTCTGTTATAGTCATTAAATTGCTGGAGTGATTGGACCACACACATTGGATATTAAAGGGTTAAAAGGTATATTTGTATGATTGGTAGATTTATTAAATGTCATTTGTTTCATTTCTCTGGTTTGACAGAAGTTGCAGAAATCGTCATGTTCACAAGGTACTATAGATAAATCTCTTACCTGGTTTTCGGAAGCCAATTTCTTGATTAATGTCCCAGCTCGAACTCCCAGACAATTATGCCACATGTGTATACAAGGGTATGCTTTTTTTCCTCCTGTCTCTTCTGGTCCCCTACTGTTGTCACTAAGTAACTTTTATTTATTCTTCTCCCCATTCCGCATGACTTATTGTATTTCACAATGTTGTAATGTTCACTATAAAAATGCACAGAATAATCATCATTGCATAAGGAGAATACTGACAACAATTGAAACTTAAGTTGATTCATGTACAAAGTTTTAGTTAATTTGATTGTTGATCCACTGATAGTAGGCATATATTCACTGATCCTTCTCCAGTTGCTATCTATTCCTCTCCATTAGCCACCTTAACCTTAATAGGAATTTTGAGCTCAGGAAAGTCATTAAAGATTTGTTTCCGCAGCGTCATATGACAGCTTGCTCCCGAGTCAACTAACCATTGATTATTAATTTCAGCACTTTCAAAAGAAACATGTAGGACCCACTTTGGATCAGTTTCTTTCTTCCATGCTATAATAAGATTTATATCCTCCTCCAAGATTATAGGTTCCATGACTCTTCAACTGAGGACAATTACGTCTATGAGTCCAGGTCTACCACACAGATAACACGTTACTTGCCTTCTGATGTAGGTTTGATTATTGGCTAGTCCAGTATTAGTATCAGACAAAACAGAGCCATGATTCTCCTGTCTAGTGGTCTCGTCCCTGAGTTTTTCCATAACAGCCTAATTTGAGTTCATCCGCTTCTTTGGTTTCCAATGCAGTGATGAGTGGATTATATTTAATTGGCAGTCCGCATAGAATGATGAATACCAAATGAGGTTCTTTTACTTCTTCGTCGATGGCACTTAATCTCTCTATGATCTCTTGAATCTCATTGAGATACATTTCCAAGTTATTGTAAGTATCCTAATTCAAGCTATACAATTTTTTTAATAAATAAAGCCTACTGGTTAGGCTTTTATGTTCAAATGTGTTTCTCAACAGATCCCACTTGAGTTTGGCTGTTCCACAATTTGCTGTTGTAACCAAAATTCTGTCATCCAAAGTCAGCCCTATAGTGCTACAAGCACTTTAGTCCCTACTTCTCCAGTCTGGGGTTGTAGGTTCTGGTGCTGGTTCCTTCATTACTCCCCACAGTTTTTCCTTTTGAAGTAGCGTTTCGATCTTTATTTTCCACACGAAATAATTACTTCTGTCTAGTTTGGATATTTGATACAATTTGTTCTCCATTGTTTAACACAAAATTGAATTCAGTTGAAGATGTGAAAAAAATTATCGCTATGCAGCTGGCTCCTGAAAAAAATGATTAATTTTAATGTATATAATAACATCAGTATAATAAAGTTTATCTAAAAATTAAATACGTAAGTTACAAATAGTTTTTCTTGCTTTATCAATAATTGTTACCAATCTTAAAATAACTTGATGATGATAAATTTGAATGGTCCAGTACTTCAAGAATTTGATCCATCAAAAGCAATTAATCCTGTTTTTATAGTGCAAAAATGCCTAGACATAAACATGGACAGAAAAATAAGTAAATTATACCGCAAGTTTTTAAAACGACAAATTTATTTACCATTTAAATATTATTAAAGATATGTATTTTTAAATTTTTGCGACAATGCATGTGATCCCCTCCCTTTTCCTTTTGCCACTTCTTACCTGGCTCCTAACAAGTTTTGCCGGCTCCTGAATTTTTGGAAGATTTGGACACCCCTGGCTATATAAGAATTAGCTTTTTCTTTGATAATATGAGGCAATCAGGCAGGCTTCAATCTCATCTCATAATCTAATAACAATGTCAAACTAATCTGTCTACATCCACTTAATCCTAGGGTATTTAATTTGTTTAAAGGTTTCAACAGCTACTATCAATATCCTAAAATGGTCATACAATATTAATATACCAAACAAGCTGCAATAGGTAGAATTAATAAACAATTTAATATGAATTCACTTTACAATTCATCAGCCATACAAACTACAAGATAGAAAAACTAAACTCAAGTTATACCAGCATGCATCACTTCGGTCATCAGTTACAACACAACTCAGTGAGATAAGACTAATTCCTGACCCGACCGATAGCTACGCAAATACTGTATTAGATAGTATTTAAAGATGACATAATTAGTGTTTAGGGATCAATTCCACGATTAATGATTAATAAATCATACCTTCTTAATTATTCCCATAACATATAACCATTATACTATTATAGAGTAAATTATTATTCCCATAACATATAAACATCATATTATAAATAGGCTAATATTTAAACACACTAATGTAAGTTGAATAGAACAGAGCACCACACTATAATATTGTTAGTCCTCTTATGTGTACTGAACTCTGACTTGTAACAGTTAATAGTATAAATATTATTAAATATTTTTAAAATAATATGTAAATGACATTTCTTAACTCACTAACTTTGTTCTTCTTTACAATTTACACATTACTACTCTGGCTGTATTTATTGTTTGATTAGGCCAGAGCAGTGATGTTTTTTTTTCTTTTAATTCTAGACTTTTTTTCTTTTCTTTTTTTTTTTTTGCTAAATTTATACTCTTCACTGTTTTTTTTCATCATTTAATAGTGAAAACAAAAAAAAAAAAATAACAAAGTCAGTATTTGGCGGCAATTTATATGATGGCGGAAAATGCTACAGGCAAATTTTTGGGAACTTTTGTTATTAGTACAGGTTACTGGGACATCTGGGCCAAATTTCAGCTTTATCCTAATTAGTTTGATGTTAGCATATATGTATGAGCTAAAATTCCTGGTCTATTGTGTTACTTTTATTAAAACAAAATAAATAGCGATACGGATAGGTATTTCCTTCAAAACAATCGATTCTATATTACCGTATATAAAAATTCCAGAGTATATTTTATTAATTTTTTGAAAAACCTCAAGGATTTTGTTGTAAAATATTACTATATTAGCATGAGATGAAAATTGGCACAGACAAATAACTAAAGGCATCCAGTTCTCTGACTAAATATCTTTAAAAAACTTATGCAAATAAGATATAGTTTATAAAAGAATTTAAGGTGCTAAAATATGATTTTAACATAAAGATCATCTAATTATTTTTTTTCTACTATTCCACCGGAATATTGCCTTTAAAATTTAACTATGGTTGTTACTATTCTCGGAATAGTGCTAAAATCGAACACTTTAATAGGCTAATTTTATCACTAACATTACAATGTTATTCCAACAACACACTAAAGAAAAATGAATTTATGAACATATTCATTTTCAAATTGTCAACCATGATCTTTTATAATTAAAGGATTTAATATCTAAAACATATTTCACTAAATATAAGGTTAATCATTCTAAATTTGTAACCTTGGAAAACAATTGCCTCGAATCAAACTAGGAATTGATTCTTCTTAACACATTTATATATTTTTTATTATTATTATCGAGTTTATTATAGCCAATATATATATATATATATATATATTCATATTTAATGATAATAAAATACAAATATAATAAATTAGATCATTTTATAACTGTGGGATTGAACCCATACTTTCTCTAGTAATAGGCAAGTACTGGGGTCTGTCCATTGCCATACTGGATGAGGTTGTAACTCAGCTGGTGGCTGCACTGCATTAATTACTGGTAATTGCATTGCATTAAGCACATGTTTTAATTTGAACAGTAAAAATAATTGTATTATGAGACAGACATGACCCACCACCATAGGCTACCATATTCTTATCCATTTCAAAATATCAATATTGTTTGCGGTCCTTCAATCTGTTACTATAGCAACCCAACTGACTGTTTTGAGCTCCCAGTAATTAATTATTAATTCCCAGAAAACAGGATGTGCATTATAATAAATATTTAAAAAATTTTGTCACTCCTAGTCGCAATTACACTGAGAAAGAACATTCTTAAGATTAAAAATTATCAAAACAACAATTTAGTTGTTAATAAATCAAGAACTCTAAGAACCTTCACTTTTGATATGTATCAGAGACATAAGATTCCTACTGTTGAAGAAATATTAGATTGTTTTGCACAATCTTCAACAGAATTACAAAGATCTTAATAGTTAAAAAAAACTAAAAGAACAAGAGTGCATATTATATACGGTAGTAAGCTTTAATCTTGGCGTTTAATTCTCTTCAATTATACTAAAATTAGAAAGGTTTTCTAAGCTGCTTTATTAAAAACAACACTGCTTTTGTATCAGTAATTATTGCTTTATAGGAAAATGTGTTAATTTTTTCATCAAAATTAGCTATACTACGCTTTACACATTTTTCAATAAATGTAGCGAAAATTTTCTAGTTTATTATTGTATATTATAATGAAAGGCCTTGTGTTTGCATCAAGTTATAATTTATGATAGTTCTTGAAACTTTGCAAATCTACTATTTGTCTTTCTAATGTACTTTCTTTCTGTCACTGGCCACAATTTTTCATGCATTATATCTAGTATGCTGTAATAATTCTTATATACAAAATCTGTTTAGAAACTAATACCGTAAAATGAGGTAACTTGAAACACTAGGGCTACTTAAAACATTTTTACCAATTTTGTTTTTGGGTGTGGCAAAAATGTGTGGCATTTTCTCCTACCTTTTTTCTATTAATCTTGTTAATTGATGTCAGAGAGAATATATTTTATCACAATTAAACAGAAATTCATAAAGTAAGTGTTTTTTTTAATAGATTAATATAACTACACAGAGCATAGAAAGTGAAATTCATATCTTGTAAAACTTATGTTGCAGAGCCTAAAGTTAAACATATAGGAGATGTTGATGAAACCTTTATCATACCTAACATGACTTATCATAAGATTGGTTATAGGTCACATCTGATTATCTTAATTATTTATTTTTGCATTTTAAAAAATAATATATAGTTGACTATTGTGGGGTAACTTGAAACAAAAATGTTAAGTTAGGTAGGCTACCATAATTCCAAGAGAGCAAACCTGGACAAAAATGTAGTGGTCCGTTTTATGACAAATACTTTAAAATGAAAGTGCTTCTAACTGAAATAAACTCTTCTGAAAAATATGTTTGAAAATATAAAGAAATTGCAGATATTGGAACATTTTTATCCACCTTTAATTGAGTTAATGATACATTTCGTTTTTTTAATTGATTATCCAAGATGGATTTCCCCAGTTCGAACCAGTGATCAGCTTGGTCGCTGGAGCACGGAGTCATAGTGCTTTACTGACTCAACTAGCTCTGCATGGCTAGTGCTACATTTGTTTTTTACGTTTTACATGGTAATCAAAACTAACATTGAAAAAAATAAAAGTTTTGTTTTATGGCATTTTTTTTCTCACTTTTTAAAAAAAGGTTTGGTGTTTCAAGTATCCCACTAGATTTCTAACCTACAAAACCTCCATATTCTCATGTTAAATGATTGATGTTTCAAGTATCACCACCCAGTGGGATAACTTGAATCCCCTTAAAAAAATTAATAAATTGATCTGCCACAACACAGAATGTGGATTTGCATTGCCAATGCTCTTACTACTATGACACCTATCCTTTATGAGTGATTAGATCAAGATTATTAATAAAATAAAAAATATGTGGCATGTTAAAGTTCAAAAGTGTTTCGAGTTACCCCATTTTACTTGGTATTGTAATTTATTTTTTAAATTCCAAATGAAGATTTAATTACAAATTGATATATTCATATTGAATGTAGAACACTATTTTGTAATATTATTTTATTTAGTAAGATACAGTATATTTATATTTTGTTTTACATTGTAGATTTTATGCTTCAAATGCATGTTTCAGGAAGTTTTTTTTTTTTTTTTTTTTTTTGCCCTCACAATAATATACAAAATTTTATTATCATTTAAAATATTCTTAAGAAATCATTTCTTCTTATTTTTAGCTGTAGTTGGAGAGACTACAGATGAACCAAATGAAGATGAAGTTCTTGGGGTAAGTAATTAGTAAGATTTAAATGTAGATTAATGTATCTACAGTATATAGCCTATGGTAGATAATGTGCTTAACAAAAATGTGAATGAATGCAGTTGATATCTCTGGGAGTACTACGACACCATATCTAAAAGAATTTTGTTAGGATTCTTAGAATTTACCAAGAGGGTGATATCTAGTTTATTTTTGGAGTGGTGGGATATGCAAATAACAAGTCTTAAAACATGTAAAAAAAATTTTTTACCAATTAAGACAATTTTAGATGTAAACCAATATTTCCATGTCAAGTACCTACTCTGATAGTAAACATCTACCCAGAAGTTGGAAAAGTTGTCTAATTTTGTATGGTTCTAGGCCCCCCCCCCCCCCCAAAAAAAAAAAAAAGAAATAAAGGCCCCAAAAAATGGAATATTTATAGGAAGAAATTTATGATGACTTTTAATATAGTATTCTTGTAGATACAATTAATTATATTTTAAAGTCTATAAAGTAACCAATAGACTTCTGTTTTAAGTAGAAATTAACGGGCAAACAAGGCACTGCTAATAGATTTGAGTTTTAAATTGAAATTAAGGGTGAAACAGGAGCATTGACATTGATAAAATGATTATCCTACATTATGTAGTAGTGCTTATCACAGGAGATAATGTGTTTTTCTGAGAGTAATTATTTTTATCATAAATTTTTGTTTAATTAATTTGATTAATAAAACAGTACTCTCTTATACTTTAATGATTTTAATTTTATTACAGGACGATTCTTTAGAAGAAGATTCTACTTTGCATGACACCACACCAGAACTAACTCCTGTTGAACAGATAGAGATGAACTTGCCTCCTGAAGATATTCCTAAAACAGATGAAGGGTAAGTAAAATCCATAGTCCAATATTACTTTCAGTAGAAATTGACAGTTGAACATATTTAACACTTGTAAAGCAGACATAAATAGATTGGAGTAGTATTTTGCAAAGGTAAAATAATAAGTTGGATCTATCAAAAGTAATTTTTAAATCAGGCATTCTCAGTTTGTGCATTTCTGTACTTGAAAAATAAAATAACTTCATGTGTTTGTTTGTTTTTTTTTAAAAAAAGGATATCAAAGCCAAATAACAAGTGATCCATGATAAAGTATAAAACAAGTTAACAGCTTCTAGAGTTTTTTTTTTTTTACTTTGAAGACAAATACTTTAATTTTAAAATAAATTCTAAGTAGTATGTATTTTTAAAAAAAATATTTGAAATTCTAACTTTGGAAAAACATGCTACCATAATGATAGAAAATGTTTTTTTTNAAAAATATTTTCATGTCCAGCATGAGCTTTAACCCACAATCCCGAGATTAAATCTCATGCACTATACCAAGTTCTAAGACCTCATCATCTCGAAATTCTCTGCTTCAAATTTTGTATTTAAATTTATTGTATTTTTTAAAATATTGAAGCAAATTCTAATGTAGACACCATTTGATCCTTAACAGTTATCCTAGAAACTTGAAATTCATACCCATTTTATGACTTTAGACATGCCAGGAAATTTAGTATTGTCATTTTTAAAAAAATCACAAAAATTTACATGTATATATTAAGTAAAGAGATTAAAATTAATATTTACTATATGCACCTACCAACTAGAAAAGGAAGAAAAAAAAAGATAAACAGTTAACTATCATAATACTATATACTGTACATTTCACATTTATATTAGCTGCATAAAAAAAAATTCATTTGCATAAAAATTTAATTCCTCTCAGTTTGGGCCTACACCAAGAGAAAAACCCCAAAATAAAATAGAATAGAAATTTATTTCCATTTTGGAAAATTCTAATACACAGTTTTACATACAATATGGGTATTTATGATATACAGTAGCCTACATACAGAATATATTGTACTGTATATTTATGTTCTGTGCCTGCATTGTATAAAGTCTATATACCCTACAGAAAAACCTGAACAGACCAAACCCCATAAATCTAGAAGTCCGCCTAGTCCTGTAAGACTGCTCATACCCTGGTATTAGAATAAGCAGTGTGGTAGTGATTTAGGTAAGGTGGGTATGAGAGTTCATCAAGAATTTGTGTTTTCCAATATGGCTAACACGTATTCCTAAGTAAGAAAAGTAAAACTATCAAATTGGGTTTCCCCGATTTCCCAACCTTATAAATCTAATATAAAATGGTATGTGTGCGGAAAGTAAACTTGGAAAAATACCTATAAATTATATTCTAAACAATGTTTATTAAAGTGGTTTATCAATGCCTATTTCAACTTCATTGATTTATGTGTATTTTTGTAAAAAAAAATGCTTGTTTAATTAATCAATTTGTTATATTCGGTCCAAAAATGCATAAAAATTCTACTTTAATGCCAATGTATTAAATTATCAACCCTTAATATGACGGATTTTGGAAGAAAAATCTCACGCCGATTCCAGTA